>PVLA01007067.1:75145-111928 GCA_004027455.1 Hydrochoerus hydrochaeris | reverse complement strand
ATTTTTAGTTCCTTCAGCATTTTGAAATGGAAACCAGAATGGTGTCAAAATATGCGGCCTTCCACTTTGGTGGTCTCAGTCACCGGGAATGCCTCTATGTTACCCAATTTTGATATCTGATCAGGTCGGGAAAGGATATGTTTTATCGTGCTTTTAACAGGCACTTGTGGTTCCCTATGATCGAACTTGGTTTCATTTTAGAAATTAGAGATTTTTAGCTTTAATTCTTTTAAAAGAGTTATAAGACCTTGGAGCTCTTTTTCTAATTTTATTTGTTCCTTGAGGAGCTCAATTTTATTTTTTAGTTCTTCTCTGGGATCAAGGACCGGGCAGGCTAAAAGGGGGACGGGCTTGGCAGAATCAGCAGGAGCAGTGGGACTAACACTATATGCCGGGGGGGGGGGGCGGCAGTCTGGATTATGATATCAGGCAGCCTCTTCCGCTAGAGCGTCCCAGTCAATATCATCATTATTTATCTTGGCCTTTAAAGGTTTTGGCTCTTCAGGATATATGTTTTTGGGTTTGGCTCCTCCAGCATTATCAGGAGCTGCTCCCTCTTTTGGGGGATTATTAGTGCCAGACAAGGTCTTTTTGGCCTCTTTACTATGTGTGGCATCCAGTTTTGGAGGTGATTCCCCATTGTAATGGATTTGGGCCTTTTCTTCTTCACTATCTCTATCGAAATACATAAGGTCCTTTTCTTTTTCAGCATTTCGTTCTATTTGAGTTTGATCTTCTCTTCCTGAACTAGTTTCCCTCTCTCTTTGGTTCTCCTGAAGAATCTTTTTGCCCTTTTTAATCACATTAGCGAGCTGAGGGTCATTTTGTCTCTGAGATAAAATTTCATCTATCAAATTCCAATAAGCAACGGCAGTTACTGGGACCTTTTCTGGTCCAAAAACATTATAATAGTCTTTGAGAGCATCACCAACCCTTTTCCATCATTTTGAGTCGATAGTTCCTTCAGTAGGGAACCAAGGGCAGACCTCTTTAATATAATCAAAATAATGACACAATTGTTTCATTTAAACTTTACTCTTCGTGTCTTTAAAGCTTTCCCTAAGCCCTTAATAAACATTTCATGTTCACTCATTGCTTGCCCCATAATCATTGTTCACTTACCGAGGTGTAGAAAATGCAACAGGTTCCCGCATTGCTTTATCCTCTTTTCTTCGTCTTTATGCCGGCTCCGCGAACAGTGTCCCTCACGGAGTCCCCCATTCTCCAGTCCCGCATTGGGCGCCACTTGTCCCAACCCGCGGGTAAGTCAACGAAGGCCCTAGAGGGGGAGTGGGGATGATAAAGGGAGAAGAAACATGAGAAATGGAGACAAGACAAAGCTCTGATCAAGTCTCATTTATTAAGGGGAAACGTAGCAAATATATAGGACTCGGAAGTGCAGAAACCCTTTGTTTTGAAGCTCTGGGAAGCCAGAGCCCTTGACATCAGTAGGTTACCAAGCAACGGTGGGAGGTCCCATACCGCGGGATTTTGTGGGGAGGGGATGGCCAGGGAAGGCTGAGAAATAGGAATTTATCTTTAAACAGAAGCTTAACCCTAGTGCTTAACTCAGAAATGTGAGGATGGCTTATTATCTCAGAATGGAGGCCAGGTTTATGTCTCCCACATTATTCAGACACTTTTCAAAAAACATTTTAACCATCTCCCTGAGAACCATCACCATTTGGATAAGACCTGGGAGGATTGCATAGACCAGTGGTTATTAACTGGGACCCATCATTCCCCTGGAGACATTTGGTAATGAGTGGAGTTCTTTTGGTTATCATGACTTCAGGGTTGCTACTGACATCTAGTAGGTTGAGGTCAGGCATACTGCGAAACTTCCTATAATGCACAAGACAGACCCCCAACACAAAGAATTATCCTTTCCCTAAAGTCTCTGGTATCAAAGCTGAAAATCCTGGCACATGTAGTCTCTAAAAATCCAGCTCTGACATTCTCATAAAAGACATTCAGGTAATGATGAATATGGACCTTGAGATTTATGGAAAGGAAAAGAATGATTAAGATCACAGAGGTTTTTAATGTCAGACTGATCATTGATTCCATCTTACTCCATCTTGTCCATATTGCTGCTCTTCCTCTACCTCCTTAGTATACTATTATTCTTGAATTTATTCTTTAAACATCTGTCCTTTCAGTCTCTTATCCCTATCTCTGGCCTCCAGCAACACTCACTGATTGATATCACCTAGTCTCATGGCTTTAATTTCAACCTATATGTTGACAATTTCCAATTCTTTATTTCTGGGATAGATTTATATAAGTTAACTTTCCTATGTCTACATAGGCCTAGCTATAAACACTGAAAAATGCCCCTGCTTTTTATTTTTAAGGTTAAGTTGAATCACATTTAAAAGATAAAGTTCATATAGCATAAAACTCACTCTTTTAACCAGTTCAAAGCATATAATTCAGCGAGTTTTAGTATATTTACAATTTTGCACAACCATTAACATCAAATTCTAGAATATCCTCATTGTCCCTAAAAAGTACTTGCAATGGAATTATTGAGATGTGTTTTGTACATGTACCAACTTCCTACAAGTAATGTAATCATTATATACTGCAAACATTTACTGAAAAAAAAATAAAAAAGAAAGTGTACAGTATTTGAGGGAAGCCATCATAGGATAGCATACTGAGTCACTGAAGGCTGAATGATCAAGAAAATGTCCTTTGAGTATACACCTTATAGTAGCTCCACATTGAGCCAAAAGATCCTGTATGAATAGGTTAGGGAGGGTGGAAAGTCTAAAGAGAAAGATATGTTGAGAAGTGAAGGATCCAAAACAGAGAAGCAAAGGTTAAAGGGAATGAATGTTTTTCATTGGTAAATTACACTATTAAGAGTATTATTCTGATGAAGGGTGGTAGGGAACTAGCAGGAATTTATTAATGGGGGAAGTGTGCCTCCAATATCTATGGAAAGAAAAATAAGATGACAGTCTATGAATAAGTACTTATTTATCATTGTTGATTCAAAAAGGATGTGGAACACTGGGAGAAGTTGCCTTCCTTGAGGGATGGAAATCATTTTGTTTTGGATAGAGTGACCTGTATAGGGTTGCCAAGTACAGTACAGGAATCAAGTTAAATTTGAATGTCAGATAAGCAGAAAATTTTGGTATAAATGTGTAGTAAATATTTTATAAGTTATATGGTAAAATATTACTTGCTTATCTGAAATTTAATTTTTTAGCTTTATTTTATTTAGCTTTTCAAATGTTAATTTGAATTTTGCTTTATTTTTATCTGGTAAATCTGGTAACAAAAATTGAGTGTCATGTTTCCTTGCTGAGGCAGGATAGTTGTGGGCCCAGTGTCTTTTTCTCTGCAATATTTCCAAGTATCTGTGTGGTATTTGTGGAGGGCCTTTTGTTTCACTCAGGCTAAGCTGTGATGATATGTTCACAGTATGTGATTTTCTGCTTGTTTACTATGCTCACCACAGAATGCTAGACTAAAGAGTGCTGGGCTAACAGTGCTACAAGTCATGAATGGGAGTGGTCTGCCAGGCTGTTTCATGCTTTTGAATAGCATCTGAAATTTCAGGCTTAACCTCATTAGCAAAGAAGTTACAGATTTTTGTCAGGTGTTAACATTAATGCCCAAACCATAAGTATTCCTTAACGTTGTTTCAAATTGTTCCCTAAGATTAGAGACAGATTTATCATGCCTTTGTTTACAATTTAGGATTATTCCTCAGAGAGTGAAAGAAGGGAAACCTTCATCAATTGCCTTTAAAAAATTTTCTCCTATCACTGGCATTTACATATCCAGAGAGAGCAGAGGTAAGGGTCAAAAGGTGAGAGAAACCTGAAAAAAGGAAAGAGGAGAAGAAGGAGAACAGAATAGGGGACGGAGAGCAGCGCATTAGAGAGCCCAGAGTGGAGGATCAGTTCAAGGTGGTGGATCAATAGGTAGCAAGATACCCAACCTCTCTGAGAGAGACAACTCAGGGCAGAATAAAACGTCATGGAGAGATCCAGACAGAGGGAGATGGATCCTCTCGACTCAGGAAGATACTAAAAGCAAAAGAGCTGATCAAACATGCAGTCCCAGAGCCACAACTGCAGAAACTGATATTTGTGGCCACAGCACTCTCCAGCTGCCTGAATTCACATCACCACTGCAAGTGGCAAGAGCAGCCGGAGCTCATGACTCACAGAGCTGTGACCTGCGGGAGGCTGCAACCCACCTGACTGCTGGTGCTGCAACCCGCTGGAACCGCAACTGGCTGAGGCAGCCTGAGCTCACAACTGGTGCAGCCACCACCGACCGCAGCCGCAACCCACCGGAGCCGCTGCCTGTCAGAGCCTCAATCCACTGGAGTGGCCCAAACTCACGAATCATACAGTTGGCACCCACCAGAGCCCCTGCCCACTGGAGCTGTGACCCACTGAAGCTGCGACCGCTGGAGCCGCCGCCTGCCATAGCCACAACTGGTTAGTGTCCCAAACTCACAACTTGCGCAACCGCGACCCCTGGAGCATGCAAAATCATGCGGCTGTGACTGGCCAGTTCGCTAAAGACAGAGGTAGGCAAGCCCAATGGAGAACAGAGCTGGCAAGGGACTCCACAGTGAGTGCTGGGAATAAGATTCCCCCACACACATGGGAAGAGCGCGACCAACTGGATGACATGTTGGAATCAGACAGGAGCCTCAACTAGGAACAACAGTGACTTCCATTGGTTGCTCTCTTCCCAGAGCAGTTGGTGGGATCCACTTGGCCTGGGTCATGCCCCTGGCTTGCACCCAATAAGCTGTCCCAAACTGATTCCTTCCACATAGCACACATTATCCCAGTGAAAGCCTCCAAAGGTTGACTGGCCCAGTGGGGAGGGACCAGCATACACAGCCCTGCCTACACCTCAGTGACCAAAAGCAAACAGGAGAGGGCAGAAATCCCTCACCAGCGTGCTTCAGAAGAACCATAACCAACAAGGAAAGGGGCTGAGACCTCCACTATATCCCTGTATGGAAGAAAAAAACATGACAAAAGAAAGAAAGAAAAAAAAGCACCCAGCCTAAAACTCTGAGAACATCAATTCAGCAGAGGGAAATACAAAAGAGACTGAGGGCAGCAAACATGCAACATCAGACATGGCTTCAATAGACATCAAGAGATAGCTTTGGGACCTTGTAGATTAGATCAAAACTGAAATATTAAATCAGGTAAAGCAAGATATAAGTAGATTAATAAAAGAAATGTTAAACATCTCTCATGAAGACACAGACAGAAGAAGGGAGGATCACAAAAAAAAGGAGAGAAACCTTCGATAAAGAATATAACGAAAATCTAGAATACATGAAGCAGATTCAAAGAGATTACCAGGAAATTAAAAACTCCATTGAAAGTTGGCAAAACTCCTTAAAAGAAACTAAGGATAGACTATCAAAACTTGAAGACAAGTTTGCAATGTGTGATCATGAAAGGAAAGATCTCTTAAAAATAACAAGGAAACAGGCAGTAACAATACAAAGGCTAGAAGACAAGAGAAACTATAATTTAAGAATAAGAAATGTGAGTGAAGAAGCAGGAATACAAACAGGTGAATTACAAAGGCTGTTCACAGAAATAATTAAGGAAAATTTCCCAAGCATGGGAAAAGAAAATGATATTCAGATATATGAGGCTTACAGAGCTCCAGCTACCTACAACCAAAACTGAGTTACACCCAGACATATAATAATTGAGATACCAGAAATTTAATATAAAAACAGAATATTAAAAGCTGTAAGAAAAAAGAAACAGATTCCCTATAAAGGAAAGCCCATCAAGATCATGGCAGACTTCTTGACACCTACCATCAGATCAAGAAGAGCTTGGAGCAAAGTATTCCAAGCCCTGAAAGAAAATAATCTACAGCCCAGATTGATGTACCCTTCAAAACTGTCACTAGAAATTAATGGAGAAGCAAGATGCTTCCGTGACAAAGAGGAATGGGGGAATTTTTGACCACCAATCCAACCCTACAGAGAATACTGAAGGACATTCTAGAGAGCAAGAAAAAAATACCAGGATTTCAGGAACAGTGGCAGAAAGGCCTCAATGAATGGGGCAGGTAATAGAATGAAGGATAAAAGTAGGCAAACAATGGCAGGAAAATAGCATAGCAGAAATGAGGCAGAGAAGGTTGGCTATAATCTCTAACATAGATGGCCTTGATACCCCCCCTCCCAAAAATACAGACAGAATAGATCAGGAGTTAGGGTCCATTGAGATGCTCTGTATAGGAAATATAATCAACCTGAGAGAGGGTTTATGGACTGAAAATCAAATATGGGAAAACAATGCTCTAAGTGATGTGGAGCCAGAGAGAAATAGGGGCAACTCGACCACCACCTGCAGAGAGGTCGGAAATGCAGGATACTTATATGCAGTAGAGAACAACTCAGCTATAACAAAAGAAAATCTTGAGGCTTTTGTAGGTAAAGGAATACAACTTGAGATCAAGTCCAGGAGTGAGAAGGTTTGGAACCACTTAGGTAAATAGCAGTTTCCCTCCCCCAATCTAAAAACTGAGGGAGTTGGTGGGACCCAAAATGCACAGCACTCTGTGGGAGTGAAAGGGGAGGAAGAGTCTAAAAAAAGAAGGCTGAGGACATTGCTAATAGTGTACCAGGACTTAAAACCCACATTACTCAGACCACCCTGCTTAGATGGATTATATTCTGTTCCAGTTTGTCTACCTGTACTAGATTTGAAGGCATTGTCAGTTATCCAGAAAATAGCAAGATAGAGTATGGTAATCATCCTTAATTTCCTATTCACTTATTCTGAAGCTCTATATAACTTTAACTGTTTTACCATGACTGATCTTAATTGAACCTGGTTTGTTAGATTGCTGTGTTGTATTGACAGATTTTATTCAAAGCTGTTATGATTGATAGTATCAAATCTGAGAGTATAGGCAACTACACTGAAGGTGAAAAGATTCACTAGGATATCCACTCTGGTTTGATTATTACCTGCCTTTGAAGTTTTACATTGTCTACAATGTTTTATTTTACTAATATTGTTATGCACTGCTATATTCAATTATACTGCTATATCCAAATATGCCTGATGATATAGACAATTCTATTGAAGATAACAAGAGACAACACAGTACCCATTATAGATCACCTTGTACTGTGGTTTTGTATGACTTTTTGGTTTCATGGGTTTTTTTTATAGGAATTTGTTTTGTTTTGTCTTGCTATGTTTTGTTTTTCCCTCTAATACAGAAAGGATAGAAATACATGTAGAGACTCATACATGTGTAGCTGTTTACAGTCTCACTCTTTGAATGTCTACTTTGTATGCTTTAATTTTGTAACTGGAGCAACTATTTCTAAGAGGACAATATGTAATTTATCAACTAATGATTTCTTACTGTTTATCTTTTTTTAAAATTCTGTATCATTTCTACCCTTTTCCTGTTTTTTTCTCTTTAAATAAAAAAAAGAGTCGAGTGGAATTAGGTAATACAATATTGACCAGAAACAGAGTTAGAGGAGATCTTTGGGGAGAGAGAAGGCTTAGGTTGTTTTAAGAGATGATTCATCACATTGGAGTCTTTGTTTCCTTTCTCAGTGTCTTACCACTGAAAGGCAGATTCCCATTGGAAATGAGCTATCTTATTTCTCTTTTTGTGCTAAGGTCCTGTGTAAATGCACAAGCCTTGACATGGCCCAAGATTCCAAAGTGGGCCACTACAGTACAAAATTGTCTTCCTTTAAGTCATGCCAGGTAGCTCATTACCAAAAAGGTCCAACACTGAAGAAGGAAGTCAGGTCCTATCCTGCCTTATGACCATCATCTTATTCTCTGCTCCCAGAGATCTGAAAATCCAGAGAATGCCAAAAGACAGAAGAAAAGTTGAGACAGAGATTTTTAATCAGCAAATAGGTTAATTCTTTCAAGGAATAACAACCTGCAACATCCATTCTACAACAAACAGTCAGAGTCCATAAGAAGGAACAGGGCTTACCATTAGACTTCACAGAAGCTCTCAAGTAGGGATAAAAAAATGATCATCAGTTTGTTTCATCTTTACTTGAACTTCAGTTGGCTCAAGGCCCTAGACAGGCTTATCAAACTCACATTAAAGCTATCAAGTACAGACATAGTTAAAGTGACTCAAATAGAGTTACAGGTTGCTATACATCAAGCACTTCAATATTAGATAGCTCTTTGAGCCAAAATACAATTGGAACCCTTCCAGAACATACTTCTGGTTTATCAGGACTCTTGGGATCATTGCTATAATCTCATGTTGGCTGCTATCAGTACAGTTCTTGGAAAATTTTGTAAGGCTGTGAATTGTTTTGTTAACTGTTTAATGCCAATTAAAATACAAAGAATGAAGTTGTGGAAAAGAAAGAAAGAAAGAAAGAAAGAAAGAAAGAAAGAAAGAAAGAAAGAAAGAAAAAAGAGAGAGAGAAAGAGAGAGAAAATAGAAAAAAAGAAAAGAGAGTCTCAAATGAGGAAAATCTGAAATCTGTTTAAATTTTATTTTTACAACTCAGCCAGTTTCCACCATATTTCCACTCTCCATTCAGACACACAAATTCCAAAGTTCAAGGCTCACATTTTTCTCTCTACCTGCATTCCAGCTCTAATCTTCTCAGTGCATCCATTCCACCCAATATTCCTCTTCAGCTCAGCTCTGCTGCCCTCATATCCTCTGCTCCATAACCACAGAAGAGTCACAGCTGTTAGGGTGATGATCACGGAATCAAGAAATGGTTCATGAATGAGGTGGTATTTGAGTTGAGCCTTGAGTGATAAGACAGGATTTTCCAGAGAAGAGACACAGGGAAACACCTTCCAGTAGGAGACAATGGTGGATATATTCATTCTTCAGAGTAAAATGGAATGGATTCTTTGTACTAGGCATTAATTGTCCCAGGTAATAGGGTAGATTTTAAGGAGAAAGGCTCAAATCCCAAGCCTTGCCACCTCCTGGCCATACCAGAGTTGGGGATCAGTCATAACACAATCAGCAAAAACAGGTTGGGTAGAGATTCTGGCAAACTAGAGAGGAAAAGTCCTGTTAAACTGGGATCACTCCTGCTTATGTGCTGGAAGTTATAGCCTTGGGGGCCTGGTTGAGTGTGATATTCTACCATTTCAAGAAAAACTAGAATGCTGAAATTTATGTGAAATATTCAAGTTTTAAAATATTGGCCACTAAATTAAAAAACAATTTTATAAGTCAATCTATACACATCTGTACGCTGGATTGCTCCACCTTTGCCATTCTGACTTATAAGTTTACCTCTCTACAGTAGTCCCACCTCACTTTCTATTCATTCAGTTACCTATGGTCAACTACACTCTAAAAATATTATGTGGAAAATTCCATCAATACAAAATTCATATATTTTAAATAACTGCTAGTATAATACATTGTTATATACACTGTTGTTCTATTTTTATTAATAGTTATTGTTTTCAATGTCTTACTGTGGTTAATTTATAAGTTAAGCTTTACCATAGTTTTGTACATATAGGAAAAACAGTTTATATAGGATTTGATACTCTTCATGGTTTCAGGCATCTACTAGTGTCTTGGAACATATCTTCCATGGTTTAGCGGAGACTACTGTACTTCGAACATTGGGCAAGGTTCTCAAACTAGGGCCTCTGTTTCATCTCCAGACTTGTTTTTACCTGTATCTCTCCTACCCTGCTATTCTGCAGCCCAATATGGTAGAGTTCTTGCCCAGATGAACTTCTGTGTTCTTGAACATTTTGTTCCCTTTGCTTGGAGTGCCCTTCTCTATCTCCTCACTTTATTTTTATTCCTAACATCTTCTCCTTGCTTGCTTGCTTTTTTTTGGAGGGGTATATCTTTTTGAGACAGGGTGTCATTATGAAGTTCAGGCTGGACTTGAGCTCACTTGGTATCCCCGACTGGTCTGGTCTAGAACTTGCAATGTTCCTCCTACATCAATCTCTTGAGTCCTGAGATTACAGGCATGAGCCACCATGCACGGCTAATCTCCTGTTCTTCAAGAGACATTTTCTTTGTGAAGACTTTACTAATTCCTCTCCATGCTTCCAAAAACCCTGGATAGTACTTACCAGACACTTACTGCAATTTCTTGTCTACTTACTTTTTTGCTAGTAGTCTCAGCAGAAAGCCTGAATCATAAAGGCATACAAGAAACATTTGCATGAATACATGAATATATGAATATATGAATATATATATATATATATATATATATATATATATATATATATCATCTGTTATGATTAAACATGCACCAAGAAAAAATATAGAAATCCCCCTTTCTAACCAGTCATCCAAATATTTATTCAGTAAATATTCATTGAACACCTATTATGTACCAGGAACTGCTCTAGGTGATGAGGATACAAGGACTAAACATATCAAAATTCCTGCCCTCAAAGAGTTCATATTTTAGCGCAAGAAAATTATAGACATAATATATATTGTAATGCAAGGTGGCAATAAATGCTACAAAAAATTAAAGTAGGGCTAGGGAATAGAAAGTGACAGCTTGCAGTTTCAGAGATGTTAGTTGGGGAAGGAATCTCTCAGGGGATGACACTTAAGCAAAGATGTAAAAGAAGGGAAGGAGCATACTATACAGCTAGTTGGGAAAGAGCATACAAGGTAAAAGAAATAGCAAGCGCAAAAGTCCTGATATGGAAGCATGTTTGAAGAATAGCAAGGACGCTATAGTCGCTAGAGTGAGCAAAGGAGAATGGTGGAAAATCAGGACAGAAAGGCAATAGAGGACCAGACCATGTTGTTATCAACCTACCCAACCACCATTAAATGCATAGCCTTGTTGTATATCAGGGTAAGGAATACTAGCCTTGTTAGGGTAAACAGTGGCAGTTTCAGGGACATATGCATAGGTAAAAAGTGCTTACCCTGCAAATTACCTACACGCTTACTCTTAGCATGTTCTCCTTACCCAGAATTCTTCCCACTAGCCTTTCAGATGCAAGTCCCACAGGGGCCCAGGTACTGTTTGCCTTGGGAGGATCATGAACTCATAGAGATTTGCTAAAGTTGTTTCCTGCTGGTTGGGGCTGGGACCAGGCTGTGCACCTCCACCCAGTTGGAAAGGGTTTTGGAGCTGTTATTCATATGATATGGTACTGTTCAGAACAAGTCTCAAGTTTCCCACCTCTGCACCTCTCCCTCTCCCAGAAGTCACACCAGAAATCAAGAGACCCATATTATACTCCCTGCTTTACCTGTACAAATAGCTGTGAGACCTAGGTCAAGTTTGGCACTCAGAGAAATGGAAGATTTGGACTCAGGTTCTAGTGCTGTCAGGTTATGCCCATGTCTTAACTCCTGTATGGTGGGCAGCCTGATTTCTAAGCTCAGAAGTGAGCCTCTTGTGACCCTCTTCATGCTGCTCCACCTACACATAAGCATTACTGTTACTTATTCAAAAACAGAATAGGTGACAGGGTTTGAGCCTCAAGGTCTTTTCTGCCAAATCTCTACCTCTCTGACTTCTTCCCTGCATGCCCTACCATTCCCACCATTAGTCATTTCCTATAAGCAAATGTGGGATGCTGTCCATCTGATATGAAACCTAGAAGCCAGCAAACCTGCATCCCCAGCCAGCCCACACATGGCTCAGTCATCCTCCTGAAAAGCAGAAAGACATCTCCCCTGGCAGAGAGTAACACATTCTCTGAGACTGTCAGGAATCCACTGGGAGAAGCTCAGGTGGGACTCATCATTGAGTATCAATAAGCAGTTTCAGAGACACAAAACCAGGGCAAACTAGGAAGCTCACTGCCTAGGAATACCTTAATGAATTGTGCCTCTAAAGACAAACTTGATCCATTTCATAGTTTTGTTTGGAGTTACCTATTATGTAAATTATTCCTGAACTGTTGATTTTTCAGATCTTGAGGCACAGTTAAATCCACTAAATGAGCCTAAGTAGGAGGACACAATTTTTTAAGGCCTGCTAATTCAGAGGAAGCCTGGAAGTTCTTGCTTTGCTGATCTCAGCTCTGGGCTATGCTCAAATTTGCTGGTGCAAAGGATTGTGGGAACCCTAGTCCTCCTTCCTCTCTGAAGTGCTGGGCAGGAAGATATGAGACAATGGAGGATGCTTTAGGGATAGGTAGATGCTTATGTAGCTCAGTGGCCTAGTACCTGGGGTCAAGAGGGCTTCTATTACACTTTAGGGCAAGCCAGGCATAGTGGTGTGTACCTAAAATCCTGACACTCGAGAGGTTGAGGCTGGAAGATCACTGTGAGTTTGAGGCCAGCCTAGGCTACATAGTGAGTTCAAGCCAATGTGAACTACATAGACTGTCTCAAGAAGAAAAAAAAAAGGGTTGGAGCATCTCTGAAGTCAGCCAAATCTGGGTTCCAGGCTTCAATTACTTCCTTTGTGAGCTCTTTTTGTAAATAAAGAAGCATATTAGGAAAAATGGATATTCCTCTCACTTTAAATTAGGAGTCATAATGTCAGAAGTGGACTGGGTATAAGCAGCAGAGAATGGTGAGACCAATGTGACCCAGACAGTACACAACCCATCTAAAGGCGACAGTCACTATAAGTTCTTTCCAGGCTGCAATCTTTCTATATGGCCCAATCTATCAGGTTTTTTTTCTTTTAAGAGAAAGCTATTTGTGAAAAATATTAGAACTTTCTCATAGTTAAACACTTCTAGTAAATTACATTTATATTTATATAACAAGCATGTTGATAACACTCTGCAGGCACTATTAAGCAGTTTGCAAATAATACCTTATGCTATTCTCATAATAGTATTATGAAATAGATCTTCTTATGCTTCATATTTATGAGTAAGGAAAAGGAAGGACAAAGAAGTTAAGGCCCTTCAATCAGTAAGTAGAACTGGATTTAATCTAATCCAGAGACTGGGTTTAAACTAATCTGCCTGATTGTAGAATTCATGCTTTTTGTCATAGACATCCCTTGCTATGGGTTGCATTCTGTTTTTTTGTACTTGATATTTATTTTTTGTGTCTTGCTTGATGCTGCCTCTTATTAGGACAAACATACAAGCAAGCTTAAGACAGCCAAAACAAAGCATATGCAGGATAAAAAAAGACCAAAAAAGCACTAAATCTTTTGTTTGTTTCCTCTGCTTTAAACCAAATCCAACAGAATTTGCCAACTTTGCCATTTTCTCCTTTTGTTGTCTGTTTTGTAAGCACCTTCATGCTTAACTTCCATCTTAACTCTTTTTTCTTATTCTTATATTCCCAGTGTGGCTTACTTCCCAGTCCTTTCATATAAGTAATTTTGTCTCTTTACCTTTCTGTCATTCTTTCCTTCTGAAATGCTCCCTCTTTTATTTTTATAGTCCACTGTAGATCTTCATCTTCAAAAATCCTAGTCTGATTCAGTCACTGCACATAATATAGTATTTTAAAATAATAAGCTGTATCCCATCAATGTGTACAACTACTATATGACAACTAAATTTTTAAAAACTCCTGCTGAAATTCTTCCAGAATCTCTGTTCTATGTTAGGTACACCCCATAAAAGTGATGGAGCAGGAATATGTAGGAGTACACAGACATTTCTTACTGTGAGTCACATTTCCTTCTTTGTATTTGTATTTAACTTTTGTATGTTGCTTGATGCAGTCTTTCATAATCATACATTCCTTAACATTAATCCATTTTGTGTGTTTCCTTGTCTTCCCAGAAGGAACATGAGCCTAGGAAATAGGAACAGTGTTCATTATGTATTTTGCTGTCTCTTGCCCAGGGCTGGGAATTTTTAACATATAGCTGGCAAAGGTATAGGCTTTGGAGTAGTCCCACCTGAACTCAGGTCCTGGTTCCTCCAATTACAAGCTGTTTGTCAGTGGCAAGCCATGTGTCTTAGTGAACTTCATTTTATTCATCTGTAAGATGAGTAGCATTAACTAATACCTCCTTCATAGAATTGCTGTGGAATATGATTCATATAAAATGCTTAACCAAGAGCCTGTCACCCAGTAAGCTTTCAGCATTGGATAGACCTCAGGATGTCACTACCTATGTTAACCAGTATTAGCAGCTGTGAAATGCTTCATTCTGCTGATTTAAATCTCAATGTCTATGGTTTTTAGGGCTAATTTCACTCTGGTATCACATTTTAAGGAAGTGTTTGATAGGACTGGTTTAAAAAACAACACTACAATCACATGTTAGGTCATAATTTTTCATAGTTCAAGTCAAGTGTCAATTATTCCTAATAGAAGGAACTGGAGAGTCTAGGAAGTCTTTGGGTAGTGGGGGATATGTATGCATGTATGTGTGTGTGTGTGTGTGTGTGTACTGCATTCTATACACATTACTTTTTCAAAGCAGACATTTGTTTGTACAATGCGTCAACACAAATTGCCTAGGAGTAGGCTTTACCAAACACCATAATGTACATAGCAGGTTGAGTCACACTATCGGATAACATAGAGTTCCTGGTACTAGCCCTTTCCAGCTTTCCTACTATCGCTAGGTAAGCAATCCCAGGATACTCAACAAAAGCTGACTTATAGTTATTGTTAAAACATGACTTGTCAAAGGACAATTTTCTAGATATTTCCTCCTGTAGGACAGGAAACAAAAATTTCCAAAATTAAAGTGGACACAAATCTCCATGTACCTCCTTAAACATTCTCCTAAAATGCCCTTGTTTCACAACTTTGTGGTGACCTTTTCTGACATTTTTCTGGAAATCTTAGGAGAACTTCCAGTAAGATATCCAGAGAACACAAGGATTGCCTGTTCATGCCAAATTCATCACTGAGCAAAATTCCAGGCATTACTCATAGGGATGGCAGGAGAAGGGGCACTCATATCGCATAATAGTAGAACAGAATTCACTTGGGAGTTTTGTCTTTTAGAATTACTCCTTTGGAACTTCCAACTTCTTGGTTTAGTGAATTATAGAATTATGCACTAGATAAAAATAAAATCCTTTTTATTGTTTTCAGAACAACTCAGTATTAACTTAAAATAAGGAAACAATGATGACAACAATATGATTTTAGGCTTGGTTTTTAGCAAATATGCAGATTATGTGCATTCAAATGAGTGCTATCCTTAAAAACAGTCACTTTGAGATGCCATGAACTTGAAAAAGTAAATATACCAAATTCTGTTAAAAATTTGCTAGATGCCAAGAGCAGGCCAACTCCTCAAAACCATAGTAAGTTAACCAAAAGTTAAGAATATGTATTCTGGTGTCAGCTGACTTTGGCTGAGGTCCTGGCTCTGGCATTTATGTGATCTTCAAATAAATTTTCTCTGAGCCTCAGGTTACTAAATAGGTGATTACTGGAGACTAAAGCTTTAACTAACAGCAGTCAAACTTGTGAGAGGGGTGACTGGTAGCCATTTCACAACAGGGAACTGTTTGAACTAGATGAAAATGGCTGTCACCAAAATGTGTGCATTAAAACATGAAGGAGTGGATCCCATAGGTACCACTTACAGAGGGGAACAGATACTATCTAACTGTGCATATTAAATAAGACAAGCCACTTAAAGGAAATATGTGAGATGAGTTAAGCATGATATGAATATGAATGAGTCCTGAGTCTACCCATTGCTATTTATGATTTGGGAGCAAATAGTTTAAGTTTCCTCACCTATAAAATGAAGAGAGTGTGACTACTTTATTAGGCTATCAGTAAGATTAAGTGAGATAATGTATAAAACACTTAGCATATTATTTGACAAAAATAAGCATGTGAGTATGTATCATGTTGCCCTAAAACAGTTCCTCTCTTCTTTGAGTTTGCAGCCTAAAGTGACATGAAGAAGATAAGTGCATGCATAACTCTGATACACTCTAAGCATAATGTGAAACTGATGTTATAAGGTGAGAGCACACTGTTAGGAATTGGTAGACAATTCATAAAGGTGTTAGCATTTGTGGAGAGGCTTATAGGATGAGTAGACTTTTTGACAGTTCAGCTTGTTGAGGGTGAGTGATATGGGTGGAGGGAATAGCTAATGTTAAATGAACTGAGTAGAAAAGTGAGGTATATATATTTAGGTAACAGTATTCAGCTTTATATAGGGGCCATTTCTGCCAGCTTTCACATTCTTTGTTGCTACAAATAGCAAAAAAGTACACAGTAAAGGCAGAGTATTAATTAGTTGAATGCCAGACAGAGATGTTTATATAGAGGTTTATGCATGGAAAAGGATGGTGGGAAATCATGGAAGATTTTTGAACACAAGAATGACATGATTTGGCTATAAGAAAACTTATCTGGTAGGGTAACAAAGGACAAATTTGAGAGGGAAAAAGAGTAGAGACCAAAGGATGGGCCAGGAGGCTTCAGCAAACATTGAATGAGATAATAAGAATTGGACTAGAGTGGCAAAAGACAGGGGAAGAAGATGGGAGGAGAAATTGCACAGCTTTCTTCAGTAGGTCTCGGTACTAGTAAAAGGCAGGGTAAGTAAAGATAATATCTCAATGCAGAGCTTGGTGAAGTACCAGAAACAGGGTTTAGGAGGCAGCACAGTTTTGGATACAGAGGGTAACATATGTAATGTGCAGTTTGAAATCTCAATGGAGCTTAAAAGAGAGACGCTTTGCCAGTAGTTGGAAAAAGGAATGTGGTAATCATCTAAAGAATTTTTGAAATGTCTTCATTGGAAACATTCCAATAGAAATAAATTACTGTGCTTAGACTAGAGCACTGACTATATTGTGCCTATCCATGTGTAATTAAAACATGTAAAAAGTTATATAAAACCATAAAATGTATTTAAGGTAATCCAATAAACTTGTTTTTCCATGATGGCTACTTTGATGATCAAAAAATATATATAAAAACATTTAGTTCCAGATCTTCCCTCCCTCATTCTTTGTCTCTCTCTGTGTCTCTGTCTATCATGTTGATGCCACTGACGTCTTTTGGAGCCTCAGATTGCCTCCTGAGCTGCTCACAAGCTACATAAAGGTAAAAAGTCCTTTATGATTACAGCTCATTTCTTGACTACAAAACATTACTGAACTTGGTCACCTGCCTTCTAAATAAGAATCAACCTCAAATAATCTGTTTCCAAAAAGCAAACCTCTTTCAAAAGGTAACACATTGCCACTCTTTAGCACATGTAGAGATCTTTAGAAAATATTTTCCTGTATTTCATAAAATGCAGAAAAATAAAATTTCAAATAGATTATAGATTCATAAATTCAACTATTTGATAAATAGTTCTTCAGTGGTTATTGTGTATCAGAAACTGCTCTAGGTCCTTGAGATAAATAATGAACAGAACAGGATGAAATTCCTCCCCTCTTGAAATTTACACTCTGGCTGGGTGAGAAAATGAACAAGTAATCTATTTCTTATCCATGGGGGATATGTTCCAAAACCTTCAGTGAATTACTGAAATTGTGGATAGTATGAAACTCTATATGTAATGTTTTTCCCTATGTTTAACAGATCTATGATAATTTAATTCATAAATTAGGTAAATAAGAGATTAGCAAAATAATGGCAAAGTAGAACAATTATAACAATATATTGTAATGAAAGTCATTTAAGACTTATGAAATGTTTATTTCTAGAATTTTCCATTTAATGTTTTTGGACCATGGTTGACCTTGGGTAACTGAAACCATGGAATGCAAAAAGCTGGATAAGTGGGGAGGGGATACTGTATGCTAAAAGTAAATGAGTGCTATGCAAAAAAGGGAAATGATATTTTTATTGGAAGAGCTAGTTGGGAGACAGGTGAAGTTCAAAATTATGTGCACAAAGAATTCCTTCATAAAAACTGACAATTGAGCAAATACTTCTCTATGATGAGGGAGTTGGCCCTGCTGATATCTGGGGGTTAAGTTTCACAGGCAGAATCAATCACTCGTACAAATGTCCTAGAAAGTAGGAGTGTTTGTGACTAGTTGGAGATTCTGCAAAGAGAACAGTTTGGCTGGAGCACAGTGATAGGGATAAGTACAGCAGAGAGGAGGTAGAGTTGTTTGAGACAGATATATTTCAGAGCCTTGTATGCCATTTTATTTTAACTTTTTAAAATTTTGATAATGAAAGTTATTTAATCCAACATTTTTCAAATACTATCATTTCAATGTGTGATCAGCAAAGAAATGATGCTATTATGTTTTATTTTTGTCCTGCTACATCTTTGAAATCTGATGTGTATTTTACATGCACAGCACATTTCAACTCAAACAACATTTCAAGAGCTCAAAGTTCATGTGTGACTTGTGGTTGCCGTACTGGACAACACAGTTCTAGGAGAAATATAAAAGGTATTAGAACTGACATTAGCAAACTTAGGAGCTTTTCACTGCCTTAATGTGTTGACTAAGACATTTAGCATATGGATGATGAATTTTAAAAAAATTTTTTAGTTTCCTTTATGAAAGTAATTGGAAGTTAGTAGAAGAGAAGATCTGATTAATAGTGAGATAGATCTGTTTAAAAGGATCTTTCTGCAGAGAGTAGATTGAGAGGGGACAAGAGTGGAAGCAAGGAGGCCAGTTAGGAAACTGCTGCAGTGATCCAGGCAAATGGTAAATGGTGCCTCAAATTAGGGTCTGGGCAAGAAAGTGAAAGCAGTTGTTAAGAGCATGGGTAGCTTTTAAACAAAGAGTACAAAAAATTTGATGATGAATTAAATTTGATGTTTGAGAAGAGAGAACTCAAGGATGATCAACTGGAAAGACAGTTGTGACAATTGAGATGGCAAAAGACAAAGATTACAGAAACATGAGAAAAATATACTTTAGCTATTATTTAATAATCATATGGACTAATACTTCTATAGCAAATTCAAGCTCAACCTAGGCAACTTAGTGGCCTAGCAAAACCCTATCTTTTTTTTTAATCGGTACCAGGGACCGAACTTGTGACTGTGCACTTTCAAGGCAGGCGCTTATGCCACTGAGCTAAATCCCCAGCCCCTTGCAAGACCCTATCTTACAGTTAAAAATAAAAAGGCCTGGGGATGTAGCTCAGCGTGAAGGCTGTAGATTCAGTCTCCAGTACTGAAAAAAAATACCTCACAATTTTCATTATTGGTAAGGCTGTGGAGAAAAAGGCACTCTGAAACACTCTTAATGGAAGTATAGATTTATAAAGAATTTCTGGCTTGGTATGGTGGCATACTGTAATTCCAGGACTTGGGAGGTTGAAGTGAGGATTGCTGCGAGTTTGAGGCCAGCCTGGGCTACACAGCAAGACCCTGCCTAAAAAAAAAAAATTCTGGTGGACAAACTTGCAATCTACCAAAATTTTAAATATTCAAGTCCTTTGACCCAATATCTCCATTTCCAAGGACTCAATCTACTGCAAAACATCACACACATGAGTGGAGATGTAAACAGAAGGATACCAGTGTTGACAAAAGGATTGTAATTGCATCATTGTTTATAATATTGAAAAATTTCAAATAATCTAAGAATTCACCAGTAGGAAAATAGTTAAACAAATTATAGTATTTCCATGTCATGAAATTCCATGAGACTTTAAAATAGATAAAATAAATGTAATTGGGCTTAATAATGGAGATACTAGAAAATCTTCCGTTAATAGAATACATAATAGAAAACACCCAACTTCTCAGCCTCACTGGACTCCTGAACCACCAACACTGAGGACATGAATTACTTCAATAGCCTCCCAACTGGTTTCCTTGTTTATATATTTATTCACTCTCAATCTACTCTCATCACAAAAACCAGAAGAAACCTTTTAATATGTAAATCAGATTATGTCTCACCTTTGTTCAGTTTCTCTACTAGTTTCCAGTTTTTCTTGGAGTAAAAAACTAAAGAAAACAAAGCAAATTGTAAAGCAACCTGTATACTATGGTCACCTTTATGTTAAGGGCAAAAACCAACTAAAAATGTTAGACTGGTTGTATAGCTCAGTAGTGAAGCATTTGCCTAACCTGTGTGAGACCTTGTGTTCCCTTCCTAGTACTAGAAAACAAACAAAAAATAAAGAACAAAGCAAAAAAATGTGTGTATGTCTGTGTGTAAATGTATAGAAAAGATCTGAATAAAATGCTTAACTTCCATTGTGAGCCTCAGCACAGAATTATACATGTGGGTGAATAAATGGGGACAGAATATATTTTTTCTTTTGCCTACAGTACTTACTTGTTTCCATGAAATTTTTTTGCAATGAAAGTGTACTGCTTTTGTAATTTTTAAAGTAAAAAAACAAGGGATAAATCAGATATCATGTATCTCTGGAAGTTCCCAGGGAGAATCCTGGAGGCAGGAGTATTTTTGTTACATTGTAATCATGCTGGGCCACTGTGCAGTGTGATGGGAACAGCTTCTAATGCTTGCTTCCTGTGTGACCTTGAGAAAGACACATTTCTGATTCTCAGTTTTTTTATACAGATAATGTAGCTAATACCTGCTCTATTTGTTCTATTGGGCAGTCATAAAAACAAATGGAAAAATAGTTCAAAGTGCAGTAAAAATAAAAATATTAATATTTCATGTGCTAGTTTTGTGCCGCTTCTTTTGAATAATAGTCAGTTAGTATCAAAATTCAGTTGCAAGCAAAAAGAATTTGGATGATCTCTTTGAATTTGTTTTAACAGAATTCCTTCTGTCCCATTTAGGTTGCACATAACAGCACTATAGACATTTCACTTAAATGTTAAAGAGCGTGTTTTATATTTATATGAGACATCCTGGTGCAGATGGGTTTTGGCAATACCTTTGAATCATAACTTCCACTCCACCCATTTTAGGGCCAATCAGCTTAGATACATTGAATTAGTCAGTTACGTTCTTCTTTATTTAGCGTCTACATTTTGCCTAGCATTTCCCTGTGGATTGGTGGTCAGACATCCAAGTTTGTCTAGGACTGTCCCAGTTTATGCTGTCTGTCACAGTTCATTGTTAATAGTGCCCCTTTCACTCTAGGAAGTGTCCTGGTTTTAATGATCAATTACACAATCACTTTGCTATGGTCACTTACGGGGTGTGGAAAGAAATCCAGGCCCCCTGGATTACAAAGAGCAGTCTTACCCCATCTCTTTCCCCATCTCATTCTATGCCACTGAGAATGCCTATTTCAGGGAACTCATTGTGAAAACCTTGAGTCTTTTGGATACTTGGCTGACAGTGGTGAAGGAAGAACCAAGGCTGAGAAAAGATAGTATCAACCTCTACTTAGGGATATCTATATCTATATCTCGTGTTCTGAAAAACTCCCTCATACCATTTTTATTTAATATATTGAGTGTTCCTCCTGGTCAGAGATTTATTTGGAGAATGCAACATTCTATTTTCAATAGTGCAAACAGGTTGTGGAATGCTCATGAAAACTGATTTTCCCTCTTCGAACAAAAACAGCTTATATTTCTTTGTGCAGAGGATGGGAATGTTTGTGAGTGGAACAGAGATAGAAAGGAAAAGGAAATTTTGGAACATGGACTATTCTGGGGAGTGAGACTTCCCTTAGTGGAAGCTCATTATATAAGGAGTCATGAGGTTGAGGGCAGAAGGGAAGGTAGATATCAGAGACATGCAATACTTATTTGGGGGAAATATATTGCTCACAACTCTTGTCTTCAGAAAATAAGACTGCTATGCTTTTGCCACCTACTGTTCTTTCTCTTCTTCCCCTGCCATATATGGCCCAGCACCCAGAATTGTAGCCAGTGCTAAACTATGTGCTATACAAGTCTGAGAATGTCACTGTATTGCAGAGTTGCTTTTTTGGAAATGTGTATTTTGGGTTTGGTTTTCGGATGCATCCTTTCACGCTTTGAGAAATCCCTGTATAAGACCTGATTCTTGCCCTGAAGAGGCTCACAGTCACTGGACTTATGGTAGATTCAATCCCAAAATAGGAAACTACTAGATAGTAATCAAGTACTGACTGTAGAGTATTGATTAACTCTAAGTGATTAAAGTAATCTGATTTTGTAAAATATGAATCTATGGCAGGGAGAGCCCAGAGAGAAGTTGTAGTTAGGTTCATAGAAATCCTTACACAGAGTAGCATGGCTGATATGCCCTAAGAATATGCTTAGATGACAAGAGGAGGGAGGAGAAAAACCTATAGTGACAGATGGCACCTGGAACCAAGGTTAGCATCAGACATTAGTATGGATGAAAACCTAAAGGAAGCAAAAGGTCTTTTTGAGATGCAAGAGTAAATTGATTTATCTAAGTTAAGATGGAGTCAAATATTTTCTGTAAATTAAAGTAAATAAAACATCAGTTGAAACTTATGCATGTTTTATGTGACTAAACAATTTGACACAATACATTTCATGATATTTTTCAGGTAGATGATTTAATGTGGCTAAAGTTCAGATATAATGAGGACCAGATCTTGAAATCTGGAAATTTAGATGAAGGACCAGATCTTGGAAGATTGGGAATGCAGATGAAGAACTTGGGACTTGCTAAGAGTTGAGTTATTATTAAAAACACTTGGTTAGAGTCAGAAAATTGGTCTATTGCCAGTATGTAAGATGATGGAGGAAGTCTGGATGACTGTTTAGGAAGCTGCTACTGTAGCCAGAGGTGAGGAGTTGAGTATCTGGACCATAAATGAAGCAAGTGACAAATACAAGACTTACTGTAAAGGAGGACACAACACAACCTACAGATCAAAGGAGATCTTTAGATTTCTCAGGGTAACATAAGCATGAAAGGGACTTTATTAAAAGCTTGTGTTCACAGGAAGGCTTCTCATTTGTGCAGCCTCCCATGCCTTCCTAGTAAACCCTCATTTCCAGAGAAACCCTGTAGCATCTGTTCAGTAAGTGAATTCTCCAAAAATTTATACCCATCTTATGAAAATTTGAAGCACTCATTCACTTATCTAATTTTTAAAAATTAGGTTAGCAAACAAGTGTTATAAAGTTTTGAATTTGGGAGACATAAGCATGTAATTCATTCTCTTGCCATTTATGGTGGAGGGTGATGATAACTACCAGTGCTTCAAACAAGTGACATGTCTAGAATTTATTCATATAGATATGAATAATTTTGCACTTCGTAACCTCTGTGCCCTTCCTATGAGCCACATCTCCTCAGGAAAAGTTATAGCACCAATTTACTAATCTAATTTATAAAAGGAGATTAATGAATCAATACTATAAGACTTTCATAGAAATGTATGATTTTAATTATCCTTGTCAGCTTTTATTTGCTTGGGCTCTTTTCCAATGATATCTCCCCCCTCGTACAATTTTTTAAGACTGATTTTGAACAATGAGACTTAGAGAATCTGTGTACAAAGAACTTAAAGAATTTGAATACATGGGTTTATTATTAACACAGTTGCAAATACATCAAGGAAACACCCCATGAAAAGTGTTTCAAAGAAACAGAAGTCTGCTCTGAGAAAGTTCTGTACCCAATAAGAAAGCTCAAAGAGGAAAGTTTGCTTGGTAATGCCCAGCAGATAAGCTTGGCAAACCTCTGGCTGATTGAGGAAGCCAGTTTCAGACTCAGCCTAGTTCAAGCAAACTGCTGGTACCTGCCATTCTGGACCACTCAACATAATGGTATTCGCACTTTGGAAAGTTTTTCTGATTCTCAACTGCCTTGCAGGTAAGGAAAGACACTACAATTCACCAAAGATAATTGGAAATGGAGTTTCGTTTAGACTAAAGTTGCAAATTTTCCATGGAATCTCTCTCTCTTGTACTTCAAAGGAATTGTAATTCACACACTGAATAATTTTCATAACTCTTGCTAAGCAAATTTTGGAGTACAGACTGTAGTAAAATTGTTATGGAGCTTCTGAATTGAATTTTTCTCAGAAAAAATTCACAGTACATTTTTATACTTAGTTTGAAAGAAGAACAAAGTAATTTGTTCAGAAATGGAAGTTCGTGCTAAGGATAATTTTTTCTCTATTTTACTTTGGCATTTCCTTTAAGCTTAATGTGATTTACTTGTTTGGTTACAGAAGGCAGAATCTGGATTTGTGTCTACCCTGGCTTACATGTAGGAAGAAGAGAGATTCACTGAATGCTTTATTGTCTAATATTTCTCAGGGAGCTGTAGTTTTTCAGTCTGAAGACTATACTTTGGAAAATATGGAAATGATTTATTATTGTGCACAGTATGAGTGATTTTCGGAATTTGAGCAAAACAAAATCATTTCTAGTGTCAAAATTCCAACGTTGGTTCAATTCAGTGGAGATCATTAATTTAGGAAATCCTTTGGCCAGTTCTTTTCAATACCAAATACATTTTGAATCTCTTCTTATTATATGTAGGTAAAGGTAGATACAATAAATATTGCTAATCGACTGGAGATGGTATTTGAAAGCCATCAGTAATGT
Source organism: Hydrochoerus hydrochaeris (assembly GCA_004027455.1). Lineage (NCBI taxonomy): Eukaryota > Metazoa > Chordata > Mammalia > Rodentia > Hydrochaeridae > Hydrochoerus > Hydrochoerus hydrochaeris. The sequence continues at coordinate 87,618 of PVLA01007067.1, read as the reverse complement.
TAAGCAGTCATTAGAATGAAGCTTATTAAACATATTTAATGATACAAGAAAATGCTCAGGATGAAATGTTAAGCGAAAAAGCAAGGGGTCCAGGGAGGTAGCTCAGTGGCAAAGCACTTGCCTGGCAAGCACAAGGCCCTGAGTGCGATTTCTGGTACAAAAAAAAGGAAAGAAAGCAGGACATACAAATACCTTATAATGAATTACTAGAAAGTCCTATACTGAAATGCTCATGGTGATCATTTTTGAATGAAGGAATTATAGATGATTTGAGTTTTAATCCTCATCTTCCATACTTTCCACTTGTTCTACAAAGAATATTATATTTTCTTTTTTGGTGGTGGTGGAGCTGAGGTTTGAATCCAGGGCCAGACACATGCAAAGTAGACGCTGTGACAGTGATCTATATCCCACCCATTATACTATTCTTATAATTAGAAAAGAAAGTGTAACTTTTCAAAACTATCTTGTGGTTAGTAATAATCCTTTAAATATTTATTACTAAATCTTCAAATGAAAATGTTGCTAAAATATCAGAGGAGGAAACTACAGTGTTTATACAAAATTTAAACAGGTCATGAAGCTTCAAATATACATTACTTTCCCACCCCCTAAGAATACTCACTAAAATGTAATTTTAGACAGTAAAAGTTTTTTCTCTTCCTGGAGGACTTCCAATTGGGTCAAAACCATAAGCCCTCTGCACCAGCACTCTAAGAGCATATGTATAGCCAATATCTACTTCCCTATGTGAGACCTTACCTTGTTCTATACTAGCACTGATTATTTGCACTGATTATGGACAAAATGGATGAACATTGTAAAATAGTTGGAAAATATGATAATATATAAATAAGAAAATAAAAATAAAAAATAAAAATTACCTGCAGTCTTCCCCATTAAAATTTTTTTGGGTTTTTAAAATCATTTTTTCTTTTATATTTAAATTTTTTTTCACTATGCAGTTCAGGCTGACCTTGGGCTCACTTTGTAGCCCAGCTGGTCTCAAACTTACAACAATCCACCTGCCTCATCTTCCTGATCGCTGGGATTACAGGAATGTGCCACTACACCTGGCTTATGCTCCTTATTTTTACTATGGGTTTCTTATATAAAGAAACCATGCACTATTTAAGCTTGTGTGCTTTATTTCTTTCACTTAACATTATGATCTCAAGTTACTTCTATGTTTTCTATTGTTGAAAAATTATTTAGCATGCTGTTAGGATCTTATTTGTAGCTTTTTGAACAAGTTCCAATTCAAATGACCAATAAATTCTTCACAGTATTTTTCTTAAATTATTATATAACTAGTTTTGTTGGTATACAGTGTATGCTGTGTATCTATGCATATATGTTCTAGATGAACCAAAGAAAAATATGGTAGTCAACCCAACAGCTGGAATGAAAATATGATATTTTAAATTGTCATTTGCTGCACTTCCATACATATGGGAGACAGAGAAAAAAACATTAAGGTAATCAATATACTCCATTCACAGTGATTCAGATCACTTCAATGATCTAGCTCCATCCATTGATCTTGATATGGATGTGGGACAATTGATGCCCTTCCATCAATGTACTATTTAATGCCCTACCTGCATTTGTTTCAGAGATAATGTTACTTTTTGGTGTCAAGTATAGGTCCTGGCACATAGTGGGAGCACAGTAAATGTTTGTTGAAAGAATTACCTTCCCAAACTACAAACACCCAGAAATAATTTTCATGTATATGTCTAAAATAAATATTCTGTTCAAATAAACACAGTAGGTTTTATTTTATTGGTTTTTATTGGTGGTGGTGGTGGGTTTTTGTTTGTTTGTTGAGATAGGATCTTCCTATGTATTTAAGACTGCCTTGAACTCACTATATAACCCAGGTTGCCCTTGAACTCATGGGAATTCTCCTGCCTCAGCCTTCCCAGTCCTGAGTTTACAGGACTGAGCCACCACATCCAGCTAGAAGATTTTATTTGAATAAAAATATTTTCAGTGACTGTTTAGAAGGTCTTAGTTTAAATTCCAAGTCAGAAAATATAGTTTAAATTCATTTTATTGGTACACTTTTGATATACATAATGGTAACATTCATTGCAGGGAATTTGTTTCTATACATAATATATTTTGATTCTTCTTTTCTTCTCCATTCACCCCCCTTAAATTCTTCTTCCTCTCCTTATTTTCAAAAGCTTTGTTTCCATTTTTTCCTTCTATTCTCTTTTTTTTCCTTTTCCTTCCTTTCCTCCTCTCCCCTCCTTTGTTCTGCTTCCCATTCAAATACTTTCTATAAGGATGATAGATATTGGAAAAAAGTAATTTTAATACAAATATCTTTAGCAAAATATCATACATATTATTTATGTAATATGTATTAGTCACCTGTTGGAAAGATACATTAATACTGTTTCCATTTTCTGGAGATATGTACTATGCATTTGAAAGCACTAGCATATTTTAACTGCGATTTTGCTGTCAAATCTAAAAAAATGAGTTAATCATTTGGTTATATTATTTTGTAACTCAAAAATGAAGCAATTATACATGAAGCTGTTGGAAGCTAAATCAGTTAAAATGAATCCAGCTAAATATGGCTAATTGTGTGATGTTTTTGCTGTGTTGTATTAGTAAGATTATCATTCTCCAAATAAACAAAGCACTTGTCCCATTGTAGGCATTAAATAAATGAATAAAAAATGATTACTAAAACACGAGGCATTTTAACATGCTTTTTTAAAATGTTGACTGTGTATGCTGTGGATTATTTTCCCTTAATGATAAGCACTGATTTTTTTTAAAAAATTATATATATTTCAATCATATGCATGTTTTAATTCAGTCAGTTCAATAAGGGAAACTACAATCCTTGGTTTTGTTTGAACCATGCCCTAGTCTTTAGCTTGTTATTCCTTCATAAGCATGTTAATGTAGATATTTTTCTGACTTTCTCAATTTTAAAATAAATTTGTAGTTTAGAATGATTTGGTCCAAAGGAAGGGAGCTGTTTTCTGTTTTGATCTTTAAGACAAGGTTTTGCTATATAGCTTAGGCTTGAGATGAACTCACTATATGTATACTTAAAACAATCTTCCTACCTCAGCCTTTTAAGCGCTGAAATTGCAGGCATGTGCCACAATGCCAGTCCTGACGGGACCTGATTTCTTCTGACACAGAAGAGCTTCCAGTTTAAGATTAAATTTGCACTGTGTACTATCCACATGTGGCTAACTAAATTTAAATGAAATCTAAATAACTGTAATTATAAAATCACTTCTTTGGTCTTACTAGCCACATCTCAGGGGCTTAATAACTACATGTAGGTAGTGGCTATTGAATTGGACAGTGTGGAGATAGAACATTTCTATTGCCATGAAAGTTCTGTTGGACAGTGATGAGTTAGAGCAACCTCAGAAGTTTAAGTAATGTGGGATAGCTGAATGATGATACATTTTTAAAAAATATAACTTCACATAGCTCTTAGTTCTGGAGTGTATTGTCACTATATTAGGCTCTGGACTGTCTGAAAACCATCTTTTCTTTTGAATTTAAGAATGAGTTATGGTGCTGAGTATTGGGAATCTGGGCAATAAAATGACCCAGTTATTTTCCTTGCCCATTGTTATCCATTTACATGACAGTGTGTCATATTCTTAAAAATATATTGTCTTATTTTAAATTTTGAAATTATTGCACAAATTCCAATGTCATGTTGCTAAACTTTTATAGATCTCAAATTAATTACAAATTCATTTGTTTTCTATTTTTTAAAATGTTGAAATATTATAATTAGCTTTATAGTTTTCAAGTCCTTGATGTACATTCATCCTCATTCTGTTCTGTGCTATGCTATAAATGGCTTCCTGCTGCACTGAGTATGTGAGATTGTGTCTATCTCCTTCATCACTGTTTTACTAGTGTTCAACAGATATTTGTTGGTAGGCCATATGGCTTGCCTTGTATGAAAGTCGTACTTACTCTACCTTCAAGTACTTCTGCTGTAATCATCAAGGTTTGGTTTTTGTCTAGTTTTTTTTGCCTTACCTAGTCATAAACTCCCACCACAAGTCAATCTCATAACAGATATTGGAACCCAAACTGGAGAACAAGAACGATGTCCAAATAATATCTCTAAAATCTCTGTTTTTAAGGAAAAGATTCTGGAAACGTTAGTGGCTACCTAATCCTCAGTTCTAACTCTTTTATTTTGGAGACTTTAAAAACATTTTGAGTCATCATTTAAGTACAGATGTTACTAACTTCCAAGAGAAAGGAAATGGGCTCTTTGAGTGCACAGGGGATTTTCTCCCTCCAGAGGAGGAAACTAGCTTTATCCATTGAAGTTTATGTTGGAAAGAATAGTTACTTTCTGGAGGTCAGTTTCTTTTCTTTTCTCTGAATGCTATCATTAAGAAAACTAAGAGATAAAGAAGCCTTTGGGTATCCAACATTGGGAAGGAGGGCAATAATTTATCTTGGTGTACTATTTCTTCTGAGCTCTCATGATCCCTATGGCTTTATTGCACACTCCTGCCCTAACCCCCCAAAGGCAGATAAAGCTCTCACTCCAGCCTCCATGCAAAGGAGACAGCATCTCTTGACCTATTTTTTTATTTTTAATTAATTGTGTTGGTATATTTTAGATATGCATAATGACCATATTCATCATAAAGAATTTGTACCTCTATGTGATATATTTTGACTTCTCTTTTTTCCCCAATCCCCTGTCTCCCTTCAACTCATCTTTCCCACTCTATTTATAAAGATTTCCATTATTTAAACATTTATAAATGTTTCCATTTTATCATTTTTTCCTTTTCCTTTTATTCCTTTCCCCTTCCCTCACCCTAGTTTCTCTTTCCTTTGGAACAATTTTTTCCCATTTCACAATATCTAATGCAAGTTTCAGTTCTTATTTACACTTTCAGTTTCTCACACCAGAGAAACAATGCAATTTTTACACATATAAGTCTGATTTATTTCACTTAAGAGTATGCTGACCTTTTCTATTACTTGCCTGTCAGTCCTATGTCCCATCCTGGTGAACTTTTAAAAATATTTTTGAGACTGGCTTTTGCTATGTACTTCAGGTTGGGCTTGAATTCACTATCTATGTAACTCAGGCTGACCTCAAACTCACATTAATCTTCATGTTTTAGTCTCCCAAGTGCTGGGATTGCAGGCATGCACCACCATGCCCAGTCCTGGAGAATTTTATATTCTGACTTTGCAATAGGTAATAACCAGTTAATTATATGAGCTAGTGTCTCTTAATGTTACCCAGAATATTGCCAAATGTCACAGGAAAGTACTTCTGTAGTACTTGGAGTTTCAGTAGTGATAGGTTGTGTTTTTTGTTAGGGGGCTTTTTGGTATTCTTCCAAATCATATAGACAGCTTATCACCTTTGTAAAGTCAACAGTTTTCAAAATTTGTGGTCTTTGACCACTATATACTCTTAAAATTTAAGATATTTCTGTTTTAGTATGTGTGCTGTCAAAGTGAGCACTGAAAGATATTTCTGGTCTGGAAAATATGTCATAGACTTGTTTCTCTTTCCTTCTCCCTGTTAATCACAAATATAAACTCTGGAAATAGTGCAAGACACAATCAATGCAGAACTCTGGAAGATGTAAGAAGAAAGTGAGCTAGATTGGGATGCTGAGAAAAACAGAGGCAGAGTATATCTCAAATTAAACAGAAGAAAATGTCCCAATCCTGGCATTTCCTAATCCCCAAAACAACACCAAAGAGCAGCCCAGGTAAATTCATTCTTTCTCCAGATTGAATTCATTCTCTAAAATATCAAGTAAGCCCAATATCACTGGCAAGGGGGAACCATTAGAAGTCCCACCAGTAATATTGGACATAACAGTCATTCTCATTCTCCACTGGGCCTGAGATTCTCCACTTCCATCTAGAGATGATACTAAAGTGGAAGGATAGAACAGATGAAAAGGAGAAGGTCATGGTAAGTGATCAAATTAGAAGGCTTTTCAGGTCTAAGACGATTCTGCCTACACAGTTACACTGGGAAACAGGGGCACTAATAGGAACATTCCCTACAGAGAAGTATTTGGCAACTTGGGCTAAGGAAAGCTATTTTGTTCCTTCAGGCAACATGATCAGGGACAAATGGAAGCTCCAGCCATATCAACTAAACCAAATAAGCCATGATAGCACTGCAAAGACCTTGAAAAGTAAAATGGCATTAGAACTGCTGATTACAAAAATAGCCCTGGACCTGTGTGGGATATCTAAGTAAAATTACTGTATGCTAAAATAAAAGATTTAAACAGGGGTGTTCTAAAATAATAGATGTTGTTCAATCAAAAATCATATGTCATGAGCTGAGTGACATTTTACATGCCTATAATCCCATAAATTGAGACTGAAACTGGAGGATTATCACAAGGTCAAGGCCAATTTGGGCTACATAGTGTTTTCAAGGCTAACCTGAACTACATAAGAAGACCTTGTCTCAAGAAAACAAACAAAAAAATCATCTGCTGTATCAGAAACCAATAAAATTACAACTTGAAAAAAAAACATGGTCAACTAATGCTGACATTGAGGTGAACTATATATTGGAATTATCTCACAAGGATTCCAAAATAACCATCATAAAATACTTCAACAATAAAAAATTCTTTCAAAACAGGTGAAAAGCAGAAAATAGCAGAGAAGAAAAAGAAATTATAAAAATATAAACAGAGAAAATTCTCTAATATACAGCATGGATGAACCTAGAAGACATAATACTAAGGAAAATAAACCAGACACAGAAATAAAAATAGTACAAACTCTGATTCATATGTGGAATCTAAAACAATCATTCTCAAAGAAGTAAAAGGTAGAATGGTGGCTACTAGTGGCTGTGCATGATGGGTAGAGAATGGGCAGAAGTTGATCAAAAGGTACAAATTTCCAGATGGACAGGAGGAATAAGTTAAGATCCATTGTATAGCAAGATGAACATAATTCATAATAGGGTATTGTATGTTTCAAAATTAATAAATGAATAAATGCTAAAGATTTGCACTACCAAAAAATGGTAAATGTATGAGATGATTGATATACTAATTAGTTGGATTTAATTCTACTGCATGTCCAAACATTATATGTGACCCATAAATTTATACAAGTACTGTCAACTAAAGTAAAATTTTGCTAAAAACAGTAATTCAAATAGGATCCATACATAGTAATTGTGTATAATTTTTCTGAAGACAAATTTAATGTATAAATTCACCCTCAGTTTTCTTTTATTTCTCTTCAGTTCCGTAATTTCCATTTGGGTTTTCAGAGGAACAAATAACATAGTTATATTCAAAAATAGAAGGGAAAGCCAGGTGTGGTGGCACATGCCTGTAATCCCAGCACTTGGAAGGCTGAGGCAGGAGGATCACTGTGAGTATAAAATGAGCCTGAGACCCTGTCTCAAAAAACCAAAAAAAAACAAAAACAAGGACATAAAATTATACTAGTAAATATTAGCTTTACACTATAAAAGATATAACTGCATGTATGTCTAGGTGTGTGGGATTGATGACCATATTTCTAGGTTCTTGTTGGATTGTTGAACAGATCTGTTTGCACTCTCACTGCTTGAGTGTCCACTTTGTGTGCTTTAATTTTGTAACTTGAGTAACTATTACTAAAAGAACAATATGTAATTTATCAACTAGAGATTTCTTACTGTTTATCTTCTTTTCTTGAAATTCTGTAATATTTCTACCTTTTTCCTGTTTTTTTTCTCTTTAAATAAAAAAAATATTAGCTTTAAAAAAATCCTGGAATGTCTATATAAATATCTGATAAAGTAGACTTCAGAGCAAAGAAAACTACCATAGAAGGGACAAGAAAAAAAGCAATAGAAGAAAAAACATGAACAAAGCTTTTATAAATAATGAAGTATAGAGGGATTAAAGGGAGGGGAATGCGGGATAAAAGAAGAAAGACACTGTATAGGTGCTACTTCCCTATGATGAATGCTATCATTATGTATATCTAAAATGTATCAATAACATATGAAATTCTCTAAAATAGACCATAGAACATGCTTAAGTAAATGCAAAAGTATCAAAATTATCCCATGAATATTATCCAACCACAGTGCCATTAAACAGGAAATTAATGACAAAAGAAACTACAAAAAAATTCTATAAACACATGGAAATTAAATAATACACTCCTGAGCAATCAGTGGGTCATAGAGGATGTTAAAGAAGAAATGAAACTGTATCTACAAGAAAATGAAAATGTAATTTACCAAAACCTGTGGCATTCAATGAAAGCAGTACTCAGAGGGAAATTTATTGTGGTGAATTCCCACATCAGGAAAATGAAACAAAACAAAAAATAAGCAATCTGATGCTACACCTCAAACATCTGGAAAAACAAGAGCAAGTCAAGCCTAAAGCCCAAACATGAGACAAAATTATAAACATCAGAGCGGAAATTAATGCATTTGAGACTAAAAATAATACAAAGAATTAATGAATCAAAAAGTTGGTCCTTTGAAAGAATAAATAAAATTGATAAACACTTAGCCAACCTTATGAAAAAAGGAAAGAAAATCTCAAATTCATGCAATAAGGACTGAAATGGGTGAAGTCAGTATGGATCCTGGAGAAATAAAAAGATTTCCAATACCTACTTTGAAAACCTTTACCTTCATAGATTCAATAACATAGATGAAATGGATGGATTCCTAGAAACATATGAACTACCAAAGATGGATCAAGAAAATATAAAACTGCTGAACAACCCAATTTCAGTTAATAAAATTGAAAATGTAATTAGAACCTTACCAACAAAGAAAAGCCCAGGTCCTGATGGATTCATGGCTGAATTCTACAAGAAATTTAGGGAAGACTTAATGCTGACACTCCACAAACACTTCAATGAAATTGAAAGGGAAGCAATTCTTCCTAACTCATTCCTGAAAGCAAGCATTACCTAATAGCAAAACCAGAGAAAGATCCAATGAAAAAAACAGAACTAAAGGCCAATCTCCCTAGTGACCATAGATAAAAATCCTCAAGAAAATACCAGCAAACAGAAGGCAGCAAGTAAACAATAAGATTATACATCACAACCAAGTGGGATTCCTACCAGGAATTCAGGGGTGGTTCAACTTAAGCAAATCAATAAAATTATTACACCATATTAACAGAGAAAAAGACAAAAATCACATGATCATCTCAATAGATACAGAAAAAGCTTTTGATACATTTCAATACTCATTCATGGTAAAAACGCTAGAGAAAATTGGAGTAGATAGTCTTTACATCAATTTGATAAAAGCCATCTATGACAAACCAACAGGCAACATCCTACTAAATGGTCAAAGTATGAAAGCTTTCTCTTTTAAATCAGGAACAAAAGAAGGTTGTCCACTATCACCACTTATATTCTATATATTTCTGTAAACATTAACCTGAGCATTTAGGCAAGAGAGACAAATAAAAGGAATAAGGGTAGGAAAGAAAGAAGTTAAATTATTGTTATTTGCAAATGATATGATTCTATACATAGAAGACCCCCAAACTCTATTGAAAGACACCTAGATCAAATAAACAAATGCAGTACTGTAGCTAGATACAAAGTTAACACTCCAAAATCAATAGAATTCCTGTGAACAAACAACAGACTCACTGAGAGAACTAAGGGAAACCACACTCTTCATAAGAGCATCCAAAAAAATTAAATACTTGGGATTCAATCTAACAAAGGAAGAAAAATATCTATACAATGAAAATTCAGAAAAAAAGAAATCAAAGAGCATTTCAGAAAATGCAAAGATATTCCTTGTTAATGCATAGGAAGAGCAAAAATTGTGAAAATGGCCATTCTCCCAAAATTGTTATACAGATTTAATGCAGTTCCAATCAAAATACCATTAGCATACCTCACAGATTTAGATAAATCATTACTAAAATTAATCTAGAAACAGAAGAGACACAGAATAGCAAAAAGAATTCTGTGCAACAAAGTCAAGGCAGGTGGCATCACAATCCCTGACTTGAAATTATACTACAAAACTATTGTGATAAAATCAGCATGGTACTAGAATAAAAACAGATCTGAAGATCAATAGAATACATTAGAAGTTACAGCCACAACTACTCAGCCACCTTAGACAAAGGGGCCAAACAAGTTCACTGGAAGAAAGACAGACTCTGTAGTAAGTAATGCTGGAAAAATGGCTTTCTCTATACCAAAGACTAAAACTAGACCCATGTCTAGCGCCAGGCTCCGAACTAAAGTAAAATGGATCAAAGATCTAAATATTAAAACAGAAACACTAAATCTACTGGAAGACAAAGAAGGTGGAAATATTGAAGACATACAGGTAGGCAGAGTTCATGAACAAAAATCAAACCACACAGGAAATACCTCCTAGAATCAACAATTAGGATCTCATCTTATTAAGAAGTTTTTGCATGTCAAAAGAAATCTCAAACAGAGTAAATAGAAAACCCACTAATCCGGAAAAAAATCTTAGTCAACTGTCCCTCAGACAAAGGACTTCTCTCTAGAACATATAAAGAATTTTTTAAAAATCAGAAACCCAAAATTCAAGGACCCAAACCAAAAATGGGCATCTGAGATAAATATGCATTTCTCAGATGAAGAAATACAAATGGCAATAAATATATGAAAAGATGTTCACTATCATTGGTTATTAGAGAAATGCAAATTAAAACTGCTGAGATTCTATCTCACTCCAGAAAGAATGGCCAAAATCAAGAAATCAACCAATGACATATGCTGGAGGGGCTTTGGAATAAAGGAACTTTTTTTCACTGTTGGTGGTAGTATAGGCTGGTGCAACTCGTGGAAATCAGTGTGAAGATTCCTCAAAAAGCTAGAGTAGGAGGTTTCATTTGACCCAGCTAATCTCTTTCTGGACATTTTCCAGAAGAATCGAAAACATCACATCACAGTGATTTATGTGCACCCATGTCTATAGCAGCACAATTTGTAATAGCCAAATCTTGGAAACAACCCAAATGCCCACCAACTAAGGAATGGATAAAAAAGATGTGGTATTTTTATGCAATGGAGTACTACTCAGCTATGAAGGATTGCCTCAAGGCTTTTATAAGTAAATAGGTACAATTTGAGACCATATTCTTAAGTGAAATAAGTGAGACTCCCATGTGTAAATACCATACTGTCTTCCTAGTGTAAGAAAATGAAAGCATAAATAAGATCCAAAATCTATAATAAATATTGTTAAAGGGTAAGAAACTGCTTAAAGTGGAAAAATAACTGGGATAGGGAAAAAGAAAAGAAGGAGGGAAAAAGAAAAAAAGGAGGCAAAAGAAAAAGTTATAACTTTATATATATATATATATATATATATATATATATATATATATGATAGCTAAGATGATTAGACTACAAATCTATTAGTTCTTGGAAAAGAACAGTTAATACTCACATGATTAGATAAATTTTGCATGTCTATATCTGGTAGTCTAATCAACTCTTTTGAAGATAACAATATGCAATGTAACAACCATTGTTAAATACCTATCACCTTTTTTTGAAAACCTATTTTGTTATTGTTTTAAGGTTTTTTGTTGTTGTTTCTTTGTTTCTTTTGCTTTTTATTTTTCTTGTCTTTGTTTTCTCCAATCTTTAAATTAATGAAATGTAGGAATATAATTTAAAAAATCTTTTTCCATCTGGAAAAAATAAAATAAAAAATCTAATTAGTGTTTTAAAAACTGTGAATATGTATACAATATATGATAGACTTCAGAGCAAAGAAAACTACCAGAGACAGATAAATATTATCTAAAGATAATATAACCACTGCAGCAGTATAACACAATGATTCTTAACATGTCCATACTAAAACAGACTGTCAGACTACATGAACAAGAATGGATAGAGCTGAAATGGGAAAGAAGCAAATCCACAAATACAGTTGGAAACTTCAGTGTTCTCTCTCATAAAATGATAAATCTATTAGAATGTAAAAAAAGGATATGGAAGGTATAGAAAAAATTGTTCCAGCAATAAGATCTATCTTAATTTATTCATTGTGTTTTAGTTTATGTCTCTTGTATAGAACATGTTACCCAATGGTAGGATAATGAACTTTTTATCTCAAATGTCTATAGCACATTCATCGAGAGAGATGATGTGCTTGTCCATAACAGAAATTTAAGTATATTTAAAAAATTGAAATTAAACAAATTATGTTCTCCAACTACAATGGAATCAAACTAAAAATTTTAATAGAGTGATGGAGATGTACTCCAGTGGTAGAAATCTTTCTTGCATGCATGAGGCCCTGAGTTTGGTCTCCAGCACTGCAAAGAAAGACCAAAAAATGAGGGTGGAAATAAAAACAGAGGATGGGCACAGAGAGGAAAAGAAAGGAGAAAAAGGGAAAGGAGAAAGGAGAAAAGAGAGAGGAGAGGAGAGGAGAGGAGAGGAGAGGAGAGGAGAGGAGA
>PVLA01007067.1:0-75045 GCA_004027455.1 Hydrochoerus hydrochaeris | reverse complement strand
TTGTAGAAGTTCTAGTTCATAGTGAGTTGGCTCCAAGACAGGGCAGTATTGGACAGTGATGTGGCCAGTGGCGTTTTTAAGGTTCTTGCTGCCCCATTCAAAGAATTGGATGAGAACACTAATGGACATAAAAGTTTAAAATTTATTTAAGGTTAAAAAAAGAAGAAGAAAAAGAAGTTAAAAATGAGTTCAGGAAGGAATGGTCAAGTGGAAGAAATGCTCTGGAAAGAAAATGTCTCCTGCACCCAAGGTGGACCACCACAAAAACAAAAGGGTTGTGGCGATGAAGCTAATGCCACAGCCTTTTGTATACTCTTCTGACATCATATTTGGGTTGTCTCACACAGGGTTCCAAAGTTGCTCTTCACAGTATCCTGACCATGATTTGACAGCTCTGCCATGATTGATTTTCCACCTGGCTTGCCATGTTCTAGTCTCCTGCATCAATATGACAGGGGGCATGGTAAAGGAGAAACAGCTCATGGCATGGTGGCAGGAAGCAGAGAGTGTAAGGAGGGAGATAGACCCTGTTAGGCCACACCTCCAGTGATCCAGCTCTTCCAACTAGACTTCACCCCCAACATCACATTTAGCTATGAATTTGTCAAAGGACTAATCCATTGATGAATGTCATGTACCTATGACCCAATCATCCCCTAAAAGCTCCACTTATGAGCGTGTAAGGTTTTGGGGGGACTTCTGGTTATAAACTAATATTCATATTCCTACAAATACAGTAAGAGAAACATAAGCAAGATCAGTGATCAGTATCTTTGTTTTGATATAGAATAGTTTCACATAATATTACCATTGAGGGGAATTGGGTTAAATGCACCTGAGGTCTTATTGTTATTTCTTAGAGTTTCATCAGACTCTGCAATTATTTCAATAAAAATTTTAATTACAAATTATTTAGATGGGATGGGCTCTTTCCTAATGTGTATACTGATGATCTCAAAAAGGTCTCTTTATGTGAGTTATTTTTGTCTATATTTAACATTAGAAATTAAAACTTAAAAAGAAAAAAAACATGTACAAGTACATATTTCATTAGCTGCCAAGGCAATGATTTTAATTACTTGTCAGGTAGATTTTGGAAAACTCTACTGTATACTCATGAAATGATGAAAATGAAACAGAAAATAGGTCTTAGTATTATTGTTTTGATTTTGATTTTACATTTCCCCCTGCTTCCAAACGGTTTTAGAGATAAGATGACCAACTCATCTCAGTTTACCTAAGATTTTCCTAGATTTTAGCCATGAAAACCTTAGAAAAACCAAAATGCTTTGCCTGAGACTTACTTGGTTTTAAAACTAAATGCCTCATATTCTAAGAGTACTCTTGATTCTGGGCAAACTGGGGTGATTTTTCTCCAAACTTATGGAGTATTTTAGATGCCTAAACAGGACTCTAAGAATCTCTGTGTAAGGCAATACCAGCACAGAAGGAATTCCCAATTCAGTGCTATTACCTCATCATCACCTAGGATTTGAGTATCTTCATATTTTAACTTGTTAAAAAATTTCCTCTTCCTGATCCCATTGCCTGCTTAGGTTTTCTATGCTGGTTTATTTCACCTTCATCTCCACACTTTGGGTCCACTAAAATAAGATATCTTTGAAAGTGTTTTGGGACCAAACAACAACAGCAAAGGGGTTGCTTTCAGAATGTAAGTGAATACTATTGTTTTTCTGATGATTATCTTTTTAGGTCATGTTAGTGTGGTGCAAGTGACCATCCCAGACAGTTTTGTGAATGTGACAGTTGGATCTGATGTCACTCTCGTCTGTATCTACACCACCACCGTGGCCTCCCGGGACAAGCTTTCCATCCAGTGGTCTTTCCTCCATAAACAGGAGGTGGAGCCAATTTCTGTAAGAATTCTCTTCTTAAACTCTTCCCCATTGGTATCTCTGACTGATAATTGTTGGGATAAGTGTATGGAGGAATGGTATGACACTGACAACAGTGAAAAAAACCTGAGATATGAACAGTTTTTTTTTCCAGGGATTCTATCTGATATGAAGAGTTTGAAAATATATGTTTAGGGAAGACCATCACCTAGGTGACTTGGTCTTTGTGTTCTATTCATATTTATTTATATTGTTATTTCAATTTTTATAGGTCAACATCATGGATATCATACATTCTAGAGTACATAGAAATAGTACTTCTCAAATATGAAATGAAGAGCAGTTTTGAAAAAGCATTCTCTCCAAATTTCTCCCTATTATTGTCAAAGGATTTTGGTTCAAATACAAGTCCTAATAGATCAGCAGTTCTCTGTCTAACTTAATATCTTCCATCTGCCTATCAAGTGAGCTAGCTCAGTGCTTCAAATTGAGTCCTTACAGAAGGGGACTTGCCAGATGGGTGGAATAGAGCCATGATAACAATGAATCTTGGGTAACCAACAGTAGCATGAGGTGAGAGGGAAGAAGGTATGGTGGGTAAGTAATGGGTTTGGGAAAGAGGATGCCAGAGAAGGATGCGTGAGTATCACCTGGGGATAATGAACCATAAACAATCTGCCCATTCACAGATTTTCTTTATCTTTTCTTGAAGATAATTCTTATTTTCAAATTAGCCCAAGGATTAAAATTGCATACTCAGCAGTGTGTGTGTGTGTGTGTGTGTGTGCGTGTATGAGAGAGAGAGAGAGAGAGAGAGTGCAAATGTGTATTTGAGCATGTATGCTATGCATGCCTGCACACACCCCTTTCGGGAAAAGGGGAAAGCTTTCTCAAAAAGATGCATGATGCAAAATTTAGTTTAAAGAAGAGTTCACTCTCCATGGTTTGGAATAGTTGGATGCCATTTAGTTGGACCTTGAAGGTAAGGAAGGGTTTGGTTGGTAGAAAGACACAGGGAAAGCAAGTTGTGGGCTGGGGGAGGCCTAAGAGCAGAGGTGGGGAATAAGGAGGGCAGTGTCTTGGAAGAACCACACCTTGACCAATGTTGCTTCAACCATCACTGGCCATTTTACAGTATGTAGTTTCCTCTTTACCAGAGATCCTGTACATTTGCTTGGAAGGAGATACTGCCCAGGGGAACATTCTATTGATGCAACTCTCTAATTAAAGTTCAACAATTGTGGTCAGTACTCATTACCTTGGAAAAATATTTGAATCACTCAATGCTTCTCTTTAAAAATATGATAGAACAATAATACTCATGAGCAGTCAAGTGAATAAATGTGAAAACATTTGAAACAAATTAAAGTCCTGTAAGATTTTATCCTTTGTAAATGTTATTATGATTCAGCATCAAAAAAAATACCAGCATCAATAACAACAGTAGTTCTACCAATTTCCATCACCCAGAATGTCCTGACCCAAGGCTTTGCATGTCGGAATCAATTGAGAAATTATCACTTTCTTTTTCAGGTTGCTCTTAGAATGTACAATGCAGGGATCACATGATTTTTCATTCTTTTTAAAGTCCAATTTCCTATTTTTCCAGTAGGAGCTTAACGGGTCTTGCTAATATATTGTGAAAAGGTTGATGCTTGATATTCAAATCAAGATGTTTAACAAACCTACTCTGAACTCAAAAGCACAAATTCTTCTTCATGTCTCTTCTGACACTGGAATTTACAGGGTCACTGCTTGGTTGACCTGTGTGGCTAGTAAGAAGCTGGGAGGGAGTTACAGGGCTGAATGATCTTTCCATCAGGTTTTTCTAGGCCTGGGAATGGAGAGGGAAGAAGGTATACATGATTGAATAAAGTATGACTTGAGGTCAGGGCATCTCTTTAAAAAAGTTTAAAGAGAAAAGTCAAGGAATAGTAATTTATTTACTATTTGCTATTTATTTACAATTTGCTATTTATTTACTTTGCTATTTACCTCCTTCAGAATTTCAGGTGCAGGGAAGGGGGTAATTTCATATATTTTCTCTTTTGGGATGTCAAGATCAAATGAGGTCCTCTGCACTGAGCTGCTGGACTAGGGAAAACCTCCTCCTCCATCTTAATGCTACATGAGACCTGTGCAGTGCCTGGGTCCTAGCCAAAGGGAAAGCAAGGTAGAATACAGCAACCTCTTGGCTTAAGGACAATGAACCTACCCAGAGATGAATTTTCTCCTCCTCTTATTTTCCTGTCTTGCTTCAGTTCTAGCTAGATCCTCCTTACAACTCTCTTTAGGTCTCTACTTACAGAGAATTGGAATCCTGCCTTTCTCTCCTCAGATATGCCCTGCAAGTATATGCTTCTCTTTGCTTTTCTAGATGAGTAATTTTGGAGTTTCAGTGGAAAGCTCATAATACATGACTTACTCCTTGCTCTGCCACTTACTAACTGGCTGAATGACCTTGGACAAGTCACTTGATCTATCAAACGTTCAGTTTCCCATCTGTAGAACTGGGGCTACTTACTTACCACATAGCTTTAATGAGGGAATTCAGTGAGGCAGTGCTTATGAAGCACAGGGAAGCCTTCCACAGTGTGGGCAGTCAGTGAGTATGAACTATTATTAAGATCACCACTCATTAAATAGTGATTTTTGCAAAACCTGAATCCCACCCATGCTCCCTGGTATACCAGAGAAATTGAAAAAAAGGCACTATGAAATTTAGCCCAAAGTGATGTACTTACTATGACTGAAGAACTGGGCATCCTATCCCAAGACTGGCTCCCAGTTCCACTGCCTACCAGAACCTGACAGCTAGAGGGAAAGCCCAGACTCCTTTTCTATGTATCTAGTTCTTGAACAGAGAGTGTTCAGCCAAGGTTTTCAGTATAGTAATTGGCTTCCATTGTAATTCCTTTTCCTCTTTGGGTACTTCCATGGGTTTAAAATTCCGTAGAGCACATTGCCTGTTAATGTGGGTATTTCTGGAAGTATATTTTGGGGATGCTTAAAAGAGACTATGCTATTAGACAATTCTATGACGTATAGGAGTAAGATCTTGCCAGATTGACCAATGAGTGATTCAAGTCAGCTCCTGGGTTGGTGTGGCATTATACCATGTAGCATTCAGCTCTCAGATCCACCCATTTCTGCTCAAACACAGCACAGCCCGTGCCTCAATACTGAGGGTATGGAGGAAAAGAAAGTCAGTGAGTGTCTAAAAATGACACATGCAAGAGACGCTCGGGGAAGATGTAGCTGGACCTCTCAGGTAAGAACACCTGTTGGTGTACTAGTAGACCCCTTCACTGTTAGGTGTCTCTAGGGGACTGGCACAGGCTTTAGGAGTGGGATAGGAGGGGATGAGTTTGGTAACAATTTAGATGAACACAAGCCCTTGACAAAAATGGGACAATCCTGGGTTTATATTCTTATGTTGGTATCTGGAGCTCTTTTCAGCTTCTTCCAAGAGGTTCAGGGCACTGATGCTACCCTGACTAGGGCAGCTCTTGCCATATACCCGTGTTCTTCTTCTCCTCCCAAATCATTGTGTTAAAATTAGCAGTTTTCTCTGAGCCCTGGTGTCTCTTAATACACAAGAGTGGGTGCTACATCTTACTGACTGTCTCCTACAAGAAGTTGCTTGAAGAAAATGGAGACCACAGAAATCCTAAAATCTTCTGACCTGAAGGCAAGGACATTCAACACCATGGTCCTCCTCTCAGAGAAGCCCTGTCTCTCAGAAAATATGGACATCTTCAGATAGTCCTTCAGCAATGAATCACAGCTGAAAATTCTAGGCCTGTGTACCTTGGTGAATCTCTTCTTCCACTCAGCTTGTTATGGTAAAAATATAGAGACTTTACATGCCAGTGAACAGAACACACATTAATCATGTTTAATATGGTTTCTTAGACAACATTCTTCTAGAATATAGTAGAAGAAACACTTTGCCACCTTCATATCCCCACATACATATTTCTCAGATTTTTCTACATGGTATTGGCCTCCACAGGTATCATATTAAATTCTTTTCAAATGCTGATGTGAATGTACATGGAGAAATGTTTCATGAATTCAGGGACATTTGAGAATGAAGATGGTGTTGATGTGATTGCTAGGATGGGGAGCTATTTCTAGCATTTAGTTGGTGCTGGCTAGAGATGATAAATACCTTCAGTACATAGGATGTAGCCATACCACAAACTGTCTGTCCAAAATTCTAGTGTCACCCTTATCAAGAAACATTACAAATCTTGCCTCCATCCTCATCGAAGTTTATGTATTCTGGGCTTCATTCTCCATGTCTCTGTATTTTCTAAGTCTGATAAGTTAATCTAATGTGAGATGTCAATAATCAAAGACAGTTAATACTGTTATCCTCTAAAGAGATGCATTTAATCAGGGATCTTTCATAACTTTACTCCAAGGTATCACAAGGTAGTAACTCAGATGGTGGAAATCTCAGGTAAATAGAAGACTGGTAAAAAAAAGTGGTTGGGGGACAGAACAGCCTTTCTCTTCATATCCTATTCCATGTGCAAGACCATGTGCAATACCATCTCCTATAGTATAGCTCAAAGAAAATTCTGAGCTTGAAACATTTGCCACCTTAACCCCTTGGTTATCCCGTCTTTATAAGCAGTACGGGAAAGCAAGAAGCTGGAAGGGAAAAAAATGGGTGGTTTGCAGTGGATTTCCATGCCTTCCATCTTCTAAAGGGACCTGGAAAGCCATCTATGGAAGCTAAGGACATTTAGTAACTCCAGTTTTGATCAGAATACAAAGCAGATGGAATTCCTTCAAGACTTATTGTTTATATCCAGTGTCTAGTGTTAAAACAGTGACATGAAGTTGAGGAAAAAAACTTTGAAGACAAATGTGGCTATCAGCTTCACAGCCTTTTTTGGCTAGGATCTTGGTGCAGTGGGAGTTGAAAGGCTGTTCTTCATGGAACCCAAGAGCCTGCAGTGTGCTAGTCAATAGCAACAACAGTCAAGAAAAAGGTCAGACTGGAGTAGGGGATGGAATGTCCTCAAATTAATGTATGAGAATTATCTTCCTTGCCTCAAGTAGGACTATGAATGGGGTTTTCTTAGTGTAGTCAGTAGGAATCAAGAGGTGTGGATTCCAGTTCTGCCTGTAAATTGTGTGACTTTGGGAAAATCACTTCTTCTAATGGGACCTTATTGTCCTTCTCTGTGATAAAAGAGGATGAATCAGAGTTTTCAAATTGGGGGCAGGATTTGTCCAGTGGCTGTGTTCTGGTTGATCATTCTGAATATTTGTTTCCAAGCTTTCACTAGCTCTGCTTTCACCAAGGTCTCATTATCCCTTATGACTCTAGAGTTACCCACCAGCACTTCAAAACCATTTTCCAGATTTTCAGCATTCATATGACTCTTAAAGACTTTTTACCTTTTTATTTTATTTTATTATTTTATTTTATTTTGTTTTATTTTTGAGACAAGATTTCACTATGTAGTGCAGGTTGATCTTGAACTTGCTTATGTAGCCCAGACTGGTTTGGAACTCGTGGCAGTCTTCATGCCTAGGCCTCCAGAGTGCTGGAATTACAGGCATGCACCACCATGCCTAGGGGCTCCTTAACTTTAGAAATCATAACTAAGTGATCTTGAAGAGGGTCTTATGACTAATATGCTACTGTGACTGTAGCCATCAGTCTCCAGTTACACCACAGAGACAGGAAAAGAGGACCCTGGGAGAAAGCAGGGCTATCTGCCATGAACACAGCCAAAAAGGCAAGAGGGTATAAAATTAAAAAGTATAACTTAAGGGAACACTTGGATTTTTTTTTCTTGAGGCAAGACTTCACTTTCCTCCACCAAGGATGCAGTCTGTTGAATATCTGATGCTTTTCCTGGACCTCAATTGCTTTGATTTCTAAATTGATAATATTCTTTCTTTGAAAAGTATATATGCCACAAGGGATCACAGACTGGGCCATTGCCACTGCCCAGTTTTGATTTTA
The DNA here is from genome assembly GCA_004027455.1 of Hydrochoerus hydrochaeris. Taxonomy (NCBI): domain Eukaryota; kingdom Metazoa; phylum Chordata; class Mammalia; order Rodentia; family Hydrochaeridae; genus Hydrochoerus; species Hydrochoerus hydrochaeris. The sequence continues at coordinate 67,197 of PVLA01007067.1, read as the reverse complement.
AAAAGAATTACTCTTTTGTGGAAAATGGAATCAAGTTGCACTCCTTCTTGTGTGATTAGATAAGTGGTTTCAGGAAAACATTTTTTTTTTCTTTACAAAGACAGTGTGACAGAGTGGATTTCCCCCAACAGAAAACGCCTCCATCTCTGTATCTGGCTGTGTGTAGCTCTGGGGACTTTCCTTTTCACACAACATCCTGAGGCCAAGCCTTTCCCTTTTAAGTCTCCATTGTTATCCTTCCCCACTCCCATTCCTATGCTTTGTTGTCATTCACGAAAGGGAAGAATCTATTAGACTGCAGTGTGAAAAGCTAGGGTAAAAGGGAGTGGTGAAGTTTTTTTTCATGTGTAAGTTACAAATCTAGAGCCTCACTGCTTATTTGCTAATTTCCCCTTGATTCATGTCAAACTAAGATTTTATAGGGCTTCTTTTCATGTCCTAGTCCTGACCTAAAACATATCATTGACACCCTGATCTCTGCAGAAACAAGGTCTTTTCAACTGGATCCTCTGGGATTTACTGTGGGTTTCAGGTAGGGCTGATACTGTATCTCACTGTGATGTCATAAAACATTATTGCAAAACAGGGCTGGCCTGTCCCCAGTTTGCTTGGGAGCTGAGTAGATGGCCAGATGTTCAGATTATGAGGGGCTTTCTTTATGGACAGCAGGCTACAATCTAGGTAAGCAAAAACAGGATTTAAAATTTTCAATTAGAAAGTAAATAAGCTTCATGTTGACTAGTCAAATGAAAGCAAAAGACCTTTCATTAGCTGAACTTTCTCCTGTCTCACTTGAGTACCTTGAATTAATACAGGTTTTCTGATTTGTAAGTCAAACAAAATCACTCTAGGCAAATGTTTGTGATTTCAGTGGATATGAATGAATGATTTATAATTATTCCTGCCACATTTAGGGCAAGAAAGAAAGTATACTGATGTAAGAAAAACCAGAGGAGCATTATTTTCTCCTTAAATATGCTTGTTTCTTTGGATTTCTACTTCAAAACCTACCTTTCTGCCTTTATTTTAAAATATGTTGATCTTGTGATTAAAGAAGGCATTCGAATTCATCTAGACAGTATGCTTTTATTTTGTGATTTCTTTCTTTTAGCGACCAATTAAGCAAAGATCCCTGGACAAGGAATTAGGTGAACTGGATTCTAGCCTGGCCTAAAATGTTCATTTTGTGTGTAGATATGATTTAGACCTCTCTGAGTTTCTTCTGAAAGTGAGAAGAGGGAATTAAATGAACTGTAAGATTCTTTTATTAAATTTTATGAAAATAATTAGTCTTATTGGACTAAGGTAATGCCACTTAATTGAAAACAGAAACAACAATCACTGAATGATAGACATTTATATGAAAATAACAAAGTGTTTATCCTGAAGATATAAATTATGACAAGATCCAAAGGATTACTTAGTCTAGTGATTCCCATGTTTCAGTCATGAGTTACTCATATATCTTCTTTATGATTTTTGTCATATTTGTGTATCCCCAGCATTATTAATTAAATGTTGTTTCCTATACTGATTGGTTTCTTAAAATCTTAAAAGTCATATACATTAGTCTCACCCCAAAGAACAATATTTGTGAAGTTACGCATTTGATGCATTAAATATGTCTCTATCTAACACATTGAAATTAGTGGGTTTTCATTTTGGTACCACCTAAAATCAATTTAAGTATCTATATTTAGGTAATACATAGCATACATTGTAAAATATTACTTTGGTTCCTCATTCAGAAATGGAAACTAAAGGTTAGAGAGATTAAATAAGTTAGTTTCTTATCACAGAGGAGGTTGCCATGGAGGCATGACTAGAGGACACATTCCTTGATTGCATCACAGTCAGAGGTGGAGTTGTGGCCAAATGCCCAGCCATTTGACTTCTCACTCCTAGCCCAAGTCTTTTCCTACCATATCATGCTGTGCCCACCCATGGAAGCCATTTTGATCTAAGTGTCCATGTTGTCTAATGGAAGAACTAGAATATAGATCTTTCTGAAATCTACTAAATCATTATAAAAATTACAAATCAATCATGTTGCTGCAGATGAGTCATTTAATCTCTCTAGGTCTGAGTTCACTTATTTGACTTGGGGAGAAAAAGCCAGTAAGCACTTCCTAGGCATTTGTTAGTGCACATCACTTTATACTTATACCACCAAAAGGAGGGGATGAATTCAAATGAATTCTCAGGGAACTTCTGCTCTGAAATCCTACACTTTAACAAACATAATAAAACTACACTGTAACAAACAATAAATCCAAGTTTGCTTATTCAAAAGAGTATGTGTGTATGAAAAGAATGTGAACAGCTGAAATTTTAGGGAAACTAGATAGTTTCCCTGGGGAAAGTAAACTCATATCAAAAGATTATAAAGTGGTGGAAATGATGGCTTTAGTCTCCCCATCAGATATTTGTGTCTTGTATGATGACTTTCCTTCAGGTAGACTCACCAGGTAAGCACTTTGATCTCTTAGCCAAGGCTTAGGAGTTGAATCTTATAGACTCCAGTTGTCTCTTCCCCTGCCTTAACAACGTCACAGAGTTGCCTTGAGGCACAAGTGAGATAATGACTGAGTAGCTGTAAAGATTAACTGTCCCTCTGAATTGAGAACTTTTGACTACAGGGATCTGTTCTTTGTGGAGGGAAGATGTTTCTTATCAAAAGTAATGTGATTAGAAGAGCTTCTTTGCAGCTTATTCTAGTCTTAAACACTCTCAAGTTCTCACTTCTGTTACTTTTCTGTCCTAGATTTACTATTCTGAAAGTGGAGAGTCTTCAGCCATCGGGCAATTTAAAGGTCGAGTTATAGGGTCCACCAATCCAGGTAATGCATCTATAACCATATCACATATGCAACCAGCAGACAGTGGAATTTACATCTGCGACGTTAACAACCCCCCAGACTTCTCCGGCAAAAACCAAGGCATCATCAACGTCACTGTGTTAGGTATGGGCACTTCTTTCTGGCTTTCCTCTACTTAGAGCTACTTGGTGCATTGGATAAACCAGGGCACTAAGTTATGATGCCAATTAAGTCTTTCCATCCTTTTATTATCAGGGAACTAGAGACATTCCACCAATTCAACCTATACAGTATCTCTGAGAAATCACTCATAAAACATTGAGAAACAATTGCCAAAGTAGGAGAGGTGACAAAATGGCCACAGTAGATGACTCAACCTACAGAAAATCCTGTCTCTGAAGAATACAATAGAAACAGATGAGACAACCTACTCTCCCACCAAATGATCTCTAGCAAGGCTTAACACACAGCTTCCAATTTTATATATAGCCAGGAAGAGACAGCTGTCAACTTGTTACCTCTTGCAAGCCCCTCACAATTCCCACTATTAAATCATTTTTTTAAATAAGGCACGAAGATCCCTATTTAAAAATGTGAATGCTATTTGGAAAAAGGAGTACACATTAATCCATTGTCAAGAACTAATTTACTTATCTAAACATTCATTATACGACATTGAGTAATTCATATCTACTCTCAAAATGAATTTGGAGTAGTCCAGTTATTCAATATTTATTGAGTGCCTATGTTGTTTCAGGAGAGATAAGGTTTGCAGTGGTACAGGCATGCTTTGTGCCCTTTGGGAGCTCCCATTTATAACAGTTTCTAAGGATCCTTCCAACTGCTATATTAAAAGAGAGTGGGGGCCAAGCAATTATTTGCAGGCCCTAGAGGTGGAAAGCACTAAAGAGATGGAGGCAAGGATTGGCAACCCTTACTACATAACCAGCTGGCTAAGCATTTTCCTTGCAAGGAACCCCATATTGAATTTATCAAGTTATTTTTCCTTTCAACCTGTATGTAAAACATCACAGAATAAAAGAAACTAGATCAAATCAATGACTTGATAATTGAGTTACTTGGAAAAGCAGCAATTGATAAGAAGTGTATACCTAGGAGAACTGTCAATCATTGTCATGGTTTCCACCCAGGTGATGCCAAAAAGGAAACAGTTGGTATTTACCGTGATGTTTTCTATTATATCTACATACCCAGAAAAAGGGGAAAGGCCCCCAAGTGCTGATGTTTAAGAGTGGGTTGGTTGGATAAATTGTGTTTTCTCTTGCTGAGCTAGGTAGGGAAAGCAGAATAGGTGCTCATATTTTGGATTTGAGAACTACAAATAGGCTTTTAATTTTTAGAGAAAATTATCTATCTCAAAATTTCTAGAAAGCCTAAATTCATAGCCTAAATTTTATGCCTAAGGGGCAGACAAGAGAAGTATTACTCAAAAAGTTTCCTGGGAGAGTTTACGTTCCAGTGTGGAAGACTAGTCACATGCACAGAAACTAAATGTCTAAATGTTGTGATACAAATGCCAAAGTATCAAAGTGGTGATCAGAAGACCTGATTTCTAGACTTTACTCAGTTACCTCATGCAAATCAGTCCATCTTTCTTTGGCTATTGCAATACAGTGTTGTAATGCCTGCCCTGTCTTCTTCATTGGTTTGTTATGGGGATCAAATGAGATATGGAGATTTCAGGGTCTTTTAATGTTCAAATAATCTGAGGGATTAATTATTCAATTGACTTTTTGATGATCTTTGGCTCTGGGGTTTTCTGAGCAGAAACAATCTAAACAGGCTAATCTTCATAATGTGGTTTAGAAACAATCTTGAAATAAAGCTAAATGATAAAGTTAATGCTTTAAAATTTAAAGGTCAGAGGATTTTGAATTAATTTCTTTAAGAAGTTGAGGGTCACTATTTCTCTGAGTTATTCTTTCCCATGAATTTTCGGGTGAGGTAATGTTTGCCTTAACTCCATTAAGCTATTAAGACTCAGGCAAGCTACCAGGTTTGATAGTCTGTGGATTTACTTGTTTAAGAACTCTCAAAACTCCTTAAAAAATAGAACAAAGAACAAACTCATCCTATAAATTTAGGCTTTCTGGAAATTTTGAGACTATTAATTTCCCCTAAAAAATTAAGAGGCTGTTTGTATTTCTCAAATTTCAACTGTGAGCACCTATTTTGCTTGCCCTGACCAGGGTTAGGGTGAGATGTGATAGTAAAGGAGACCAATTGTAGGGAGAAGTATTGATATTTTTTTAAAGATGGCTCTTCATAGTGATGTGTCATTCAGAGATATTTCAATACCCAGCAACAGATAGCAATCCCATGTATTTACTTACGCAGGCATTAATCCATTCAAAAATCTGAGTACATGTGTCAGTTACTGTGCCAAGCAACGGAGATAAGATGTAAAAGACAGGATCCCAGCCCTCCAAAAGTCCAATGCAGTGAAGGAGATAGTTTTGTAACATAGCTTTCAGTAAAGGTATGAGAAGAGCACTGTGAAGATGAGGTCACAGAGAAGAGGTCTAAAAGCTACATAAGGGCAAATTGAGAAGACTCATTGCAGGAAATTGCTTTTGTGCTTACTACCAAATGATGTGTAAAAGTGTGTCAATCAGAAAAGGGGTCAAGATAATATGGCAAAATTTAAGTGAATGAAACTACAGCAAGCAAAGGACCAGGAAATCTGGATGGCTATTGATTTGAAAGAGTTCATTAGCTATGACAACCTTGGAAAATCAGTCTCTGAAAAACACTGAGGCCAAATCTGAATAATTGTTTTGTGTGCATTTGGAATGGATATCATCTCCCTTCTGCAATTTGGAATGTAACAGAGAGAGAGAGACTTGTTAATTTCGAGAAAGTTTGAGAATACAGTGAAGCACGTTCATTTATTTTCTGAGGTGAGCCTGCTGTTCTCATGCCAATTGTATTGAAAACAATAAAGCCAAAGGGTAGATCAATAGTTTTGCCAGTAAAATATTCAAATTCTTCTGGGGACTTCAACTGGATAAAATGTCAATGCGATTCTGATTCGACAGTTTTAGAAAATATATAGGCTTGGGACTTGGTTCAAAGTAATCCACTAAGTGTTTAATAATAGAATAAAGGTATGTTTGGCCACTGCTCCCCCAAAGTCTAGCTGTTCCTTGAACCTGGTATCAAGAAACAAGTACAAATCATTTTGGGTGTCTGTCCTCAATATAGTTTAAGTTCTGGTATCTGACTTTTTGTGCTTTTGAAGTAAAACATCAGCATTACTTTTCTGTTAAATTATTCCCTTCTACTGTAAAGGCTATAAAATCCCCATCTTTTAGATGTATAGCTAGTGATAATTGCGATGGATTCTTGGTTGGATAGCCTAGTTTAAGACAGAAAAATCAAGTTGGTCCTATCTGAGAAAATCATTATGAAGGAACAAAGAGAAACTAAACAGACAAGTAGACAGGGGTAGTGAACCATTTCAAAGTACATACACATCTTCTTGCTCATATGTATAAGGATGTTAGAATATGAGATGGCTGAATGGAGCAATAACTGAGGGAAGATTAACTTTAGTAGCAGCAATTAGTCTTGTCCATGGCCAGAAACAATTCCATGTGCCTTATATGTGTCATTTTATTTAATCTTTGGATCTCCTCCTCTACCTGAGATTTTTTTTTAATCTCAAGTGATAACAATATCATGTACTCACTTGTCCAAATCAGAAGCCTGGAAGTTGCCATAGATCCAGCCCTCTTCCTCAAGTTCCATATTCTGTTGGTCAGTTGACTCTACTTTATTTATTTTTCTCTAATATCCTTAATAAATGTTGAGCCTGTCTCTTCTTCACCTTTGGTTTGATCACCCATAGTGTCAGAGTGATTCTTCTAAAATGTTAAAATGACTATCATCTACACTCTACTTAAATTTCTTCTATGGTCTCCCTGTTGTCATTGCAAAATATACAAACTGCAAAGGTCTCCTAATTATGGGCCCTAATGCTTTCTAACTTCATCTGCCATCACGTTCCTTTCCCATTTCAGAACTGTGCCAAAGTTGCTTTTCAATCTCTGGTTCCTGGGCACACAGAAGGCATATAACTAAATGCTTGCTGAGTGAAGGAGGAATATGTATTGTAATGTAGTGTTGCACATATCCAAAATGGGCTTCCCCTATTGGTTAGGGATACAGGTAAATTCAAAACTTCCAACTGTTGCTTCTTGCCACAGATGAATAAACAAAAAAGTCATAAAGGGATGGAAAAATGCAATATTAATACAATTTTTAAAAGAATAAAAACCATTTTACTTAAAAATATTTAAGAATTCCAGTTTCCTTTAAAACTACTTTAGAAGTATAAGGTATGCTCGGGGATGTTTAGTGTTTGCCTACGTTTGACTTTTTAATAAAGTCATATGTAAAGGCATAATACTGAGATTCACAATTAAAAATCTGAAAGGAGATTCATCTCAATGGCCCTCTTACTAGAAGATTCCTACACCTAATGTGGTCTACTCCCATCAGGTGGTACAACCATAAAACTGTTTTATAGGTTTCTTTTAAGAAATACATTCTGGGAAATGAAAATGAGGAAGTGACTGCAGTTGCCATGGACCACCATTCATCCTGCATGAGTTTTACTCTTTTTCATTGTCTTACAGTCAAACCTTCTAAGCCTTTTTGTAGCCTCCAAGGAAGACCAGAAGCAGGCCATACTATCTCTCTTTCTTGCTTCTCCACATTTGGAACACCATCTCCTGTGTACTACTGGTATAAACTTGAGGGAAGAGACATTGTGCCAGTGAAAGAAAGCTTCAGTAAGTATCATCTTAGGCAGCCCTGTCAATGCCTGGTCTTTGAGGTTAACTGATACCACAAATATGTGGCCAGCTGTTAGTCCTTAGTGTTCAGCCTTCTCTTTTTCTTGGGAAGGGAGTGAAATTTAAAAAGAATCATGTTTCTTAATATGAGGATTGTGGTATGACCTACTCCACAACTTTTAGATGGCGGTTCAGAGGTGGTGAGTATGGAGGAAATAGGCATGGGCCTAGTTGGCCCTAGTTGGACATCTCAAGAAAGGGAGGCCAGTGTGGAGGAAATGGGTAGGCACTGAGTAATCTGTTACAATGACATGATCTGTACCCACATAAGAGATTTTAAAAGTCTTATTTCCTGATATTAACAGATCCAGCCACTGGGATTTTGGTTATTGGGAATCTGACAAATTTCGAACAAGGGTATTACCAGTGTACTGCTATCAACAAACTTGGCAACAGTTCCTGTGAAATTGATCTAACCTCATCACGTGAGTTGATCCTAAAGCATCACAAGCTTTTCTTTGAGACAAATAGTCTGCACCTGCTAGCCAAGTAAATTATTTAGGCTCTGCAAAACAAAACTAACCCTTCTTGCCTGTCTGGAGACTGATGTGCTTTTCTTACAGGTTGATAGACTTAATGATCATTCTAATAGCTAATGTCTACACAATATTTAATATACTTCCTAAGTCCTTTAAAAACCAGTTTAAATTTTACAAAATCTCTAGAAAGTAGGTAATTGATTGGTAGTATCAGGCTGAATTTTTCTTTATTATGCAGTTGTTAAATACAGATGCCACTGTAGATATCTGTCAAACATACTTTCTAGTTCTTAAATGCTTTGTTGACTTTTGCCTCTAATGATGATGATACTCACATCTTTATATCACAGTGCCTAATATTTGTCATCATCATCATTGTTATGTGCCAGACACTGGACTAGCTGCTATATGAGCATTACCTCACTCACACTTCCCATCCACCCAATCTAGGGAGGATGAATATATCGTTTTTAAATTATTTTTTCATTTTAAAGGGAAAAAACCCAGAAAAATCAAGAAGCAAACAATTAAAAAACAACAAAAACAAAATTGCAGCCACAATAAAACAATGGTGATATCGGATTTCAAAACAAGATGACAGGAATTTAACAATGGTTGTTATATTGCATATTGTTATCCTAAAAGTAATTGCTAGGTTACCAGATAGAAGCATGCAAGGTTGATGAAGCAATTTTTTCCCTTTTACTATATATATTACAATGTTTGGATATTACTCTTTCAGTTTTTTACACTAGTGAGACAATACGGTGTTTACACAGGCATATATTGTTAACTATATTTTACCAAAAAAGTAACTAAAGCTCAGGGAGGTAAATGACTTGCCCAACATTATCCAGTTCATAGCTGACAGAGCCAACATGCCTCTTAACCTCAATCTTTCAGTTCAAAGATGCTTGCTTACTCTCTAAGCATAATGTTTATGGGCCCTGGAATTAGGAAATCAGGCAAATCCAGGGGCAGATCTTATATGAGATGTCTTGCTGAACCTCTTGACAATTGCTAAATAACATATAGGGTCTTGTTATCTATTTTTTTCTGACATACTTTGAATTGGTGATTTTAATGTTTGTCATATCCAGGGGTGGCAAGTTCCATCAGATTATTCCTCTTCTTATGAAGCTGAGCTTTCTTCTTTATTTATCTGAAGCACATTCTTGTATTCTCATATCACTTCCAGCTTTTTCCCCATGATCAGTTCTGTTGTTTTTAGATCTCTTCCATGCCCTATATACCTTCCCAGTGATATAATCATGCTGCAGATAAACAGGCATATAGGATTTGTACTTGAGTTTTGCTTTCTTTTCAATTCTCCAGCGATGTACAGTGTTTGCCCTCTTACTTCCACTCCTCCTCTCTTCACTCCCTTACCCTCTCCCACTCCCTCCCTTCTTCCTTTCCTTCCCTCTTTCCTCCTTCCCTTCCTTTTCTCCTTCCTCCTTTCCTTCCTTCCTTGCTTCCTTTTTTCTTTTTTCCTTCCTTCCTTTCTTCCTTCTTTCCTTTCTTCCCTCTCTCTTTCCTTCCATCTGTAAGCATTTATTGAATGTCTTCCATATGCCAGGGATTGTCCTAAGTGACAGAGATACAGGGATATATTCTATACTCAAGAATTTCACAGTTCAGCTAGGGACAAACAAAAACTATATTGTGCTAAATGCCATAATAGAGATATGCTTAGAATCTAATAGAACACTAAAGAGGTGGCACTTATGCTTATAGATTTTGGGACAGCTTTGCCAACCAAATATTATCTTAGATGCCTCTTGAAGGAATTTGTAGAGCCTGTTTCTTTATAAAACCGGGATGCTGAAGGATAAAATTAGAGCCACACACATAGAATGACAATCAGTCCATGGTGGTGCAAGAGGAGAGAAAACTCCAGACAGGATGTTTCTGACAGACAAAAAAGCCTGATGTATTTGAACCTATTGAAAAGCATTTAGTGATTTTCTGGAAAGCATTTAGTGATTTTCTGGAAATTTTGGGGTTTAGTAATAATGCATTAAAAATATAAACAAATCCCCAAATGAGGTAATTATTAACGTTGGGAATTTAAAAAAATTATTAACGTTGGGAATTTAAAAAAATGTTTTAAAAGGAAGAATCACAGTATACTATGTTTCTCAATTGTGAACAGTATTTACATAGCCATAATAGCCATAATATTGCACTTTTGATTTAACTCAAACTTGTGATGTAACTGTATTAGGAGAATGTAATTGGGTTTTAAGGGAACTAAATCTGCAGCTTCCATAGTAGGAAGTTAAAAGGGAATGATGAAGACTGAGAAAGGCAGACCATTCCAGAACAAGCATAATAGAACCATGGGGGAAACATATTTTAGAAAGGATCGAGTGGTTGCCTCTGATGGATAGGATTCAGAAATGGAGATAAGAGGAGCAGGGACTATTTAACTTTCAGAATTATGCATGTGTATTCTTTTGACCATAAAAGATTAGAGGATTTATTAGGCAACTCAGTTAGTTTCTCATCTCAGTATAAATTGTTCAGTCTTATTGAAGTGCAGTGAACGTGGATGGGCTAGCTTATGACCCAGACATGCTCTTACAGTGACAGTACCTCCACACCTGAAGGCCTGGTGCTCAGCTGGCTTGTCTCACATTCATTAAAAATTTACATAGACTGACATAATAAGCCTGTTTAATGAAATGACCATGTCCCTTCCCCAGTGGCCAGAATGCACAAAGCTCTTGGTGAGGACAGTGTGTGAGCGAAAAGATTTTTAGGGACTTGTTCCACTTGTGTGCTGAGAAAATCTGGTGAAATATTTTTGGTGTCACAGAGGCAGGTTTCTGGTGTCCACATTACAGACTTTTTAAAATATCCTTTTTAAAAGCAACTGTGCCCGCCCCAATTGGCACTCTTTTATGTGTGTAAATGTCAGTGGTTAACTACAGAGTTGAGACAGTCCTCTTTTCTTCACACCCTATGAATCCAACTAGCAGAGTTTAAGGGATTTTGGTTCCCTAACCTGTATAAGTCACTATCCTGTTATGTGAATGTTCTAGATATTCTCCACTAGTCACAAATGCATGTGCATGAAGTGACAGTGTCTTCTAATTTACTAACCAGCTGCATGTATCTTTCAGTTCCAGAAGCTGGAATCATCATCGGGGCCTTAGTTGGTATCCTAGCAGGCGCTGCCATCATCATTGCTGTCGTGTACTTTGCAAGAAACAAAACAAAGGAAAATAAGAGGCATTCTAAAGCCACCACAGAGCTTGAGTAAGCCCTTTATTTGATTGAATAAGAAAAATTCTCAGGCTTCTTTCAATCAGCTCTTTCTAATCACTCCTTTTAGCATAAAATATTAGAAGGACCTTTCTGCTTGCTTTCCATGCTTTTACAAAAAGAATGATGGTGGCTACCATTTGCTGAGTGAGACTCTATTCTAAGCACTTTATATATATCAACTCATTTAACCGTTACATCAACCTTTCTAAGGCCAATAAAATGTTTTATGATGCAGTGTTAATGTGTTTGTCTTTATGCCAACATAGTTACAGTTTAAAAAGCCTTTTATAGAACAAGGGGTTCATGAAGGCAAAAGTGCATATAGTCCACAGAAGTCAGAATGTGGCCTTTGCACAGCCCACACTCTTAACCACTCTGCTGTTTATTCTCTAGTGTATATCATACTTATTCATTTGTTCACTTTTCTACCTCTTTGCTTCCATAAACATGTATTGGACACTGACAAGGTGCCACGTGTTATGCTAAATTGGAGAAAGAGACACATCAGAGCTATGGATTTAGTTTTTATTAGACCAAATCTAAGACTTTATTAGCTTCTTTAACTCTTGTCTTTATCACTTTTCCATTTTTTAAACACAGTTTGCCTTTCTTGAACTTTCATCATTTTTGAGACCTAACCATTCTGAACCCCAAAATGGATGCAGGTAGTGAATCAAAGCATCAGAATTAACAGACATCCTGGACAGTCTGAGACTTATGTTACTGAAACTACAAAGTATATGGCTTCTCATGAAATTTCAAAGAGCATTTCCCTTACATATTCTTTTCTGGGTGTTTTCTTGCAGACCAATGACAAAGAAAAACCAAGCAAAAGAAAGCGTCACAATGGCAGCTGAAGAAGCAACGCTGCCATCCTCCACTCATGAGAACGAGCCTGCTAACATATTGGAGCCAGATCATGAGCCTTTTCAACAACCAGAGGCTGAGGCTGCCACACAGCCTACTACAGGATTAGCACCTATACGGGTGCCTGAAATTGAGATTGAGCTGCAGCCACAGCCAGAGCAAGAACTGGAGGTGGAACCAGAGCCTGAGGTTGTAGTTGAGCCCCAATGTGATGAGGAAAAGGGTGTGGTGAAGACCTAGGCTACACCTCTAAGTACAGCGTTCAACACTAAGGAACCCATTACTAACATGTGAAATTCAGTTGACCTAACCAGTCCCCACCTCCTCGCACCATTCTGATCCACTCTCTTCTAATGTAGTGCTCATTCTTACTATGAATCCCAATAAATGGATCAAGTTAACTGCTAAATAAATGCAAGGGTTCCTGCATTATCAGTATAGAATACTTACAGTTGTATTAACACATAAGCATAACAAATAAAAAGGCAAGTGATTCCTAACTCAGTTGAAAGTGTTTTGAAACAGAAAACATCATATTGCAGAAAATCTTGGTTCTCTATTTTTCAGCTATCTTGTTGTGTTACACATGCACACATGACAAGGTGGCATTAATTAGATTCAATGTAATTTACAGAATTTGTTTTCTGGCTTTCCTATTCATTTTTATATTCAGTACTAAGAATTCAACTGCATATCTCACAGATTAACATGGCATTCCCCACAAACAACAGAGAATATGTAAAGAAAGGGTACATATTAATTGGTACATAGCATTTAAAGCCAAATCTTACAATTGATGCTTCATTTATCATGTTAGATTTCCCAAAGTATCATTCTGATGTCCAATATGTGAGCATAGCAAATTCTGAAAGTAATCTAATTTTTAAATGCCAAATGACATATATACAAGCAAATGATTTCAAAAATGATTTCTTTCAATAAATACAAAGTCCCAATATCATAAGTGCTGTAGAATTTAGCTTTAAAAAACCTAATATCTGATCACTCTATCTGATGCTGCTTAATTTAAAGGGGAACAATAGGAAGGTGTTTCAAATGAACACTTGAGGTCTATCTGAGAACTCAATTAATTGTTTAAATCTATTTTACTGTTGTTAGATTCCACATTAATAAAGCAAATTTATTCTTGAGCAAATTTTAGATATTAACTAAGATGCACTGATCTCTTCTTCAACTGTTACAAAGCTTTTTCATATTTCACTCACATTCCACCTTACAGAAATATATAGGCTGACTTACTTTTTCACTTGTATAATCAATTATACTTTAAATCTTGTTTTAAGGATCAATAAATAATACTCCAAATCTAATTTTAATGACTCCTAAGATAGATCCTTTTAATAAGCAACTTCATTGACACATAACTTAAGCACAATGAACTACACTCATTTTAAGTGTACAATTTGCTGAGTTTTCAAAGTCATACACACCCATGGAATCACTATATCCATCTGGATAGAGAACATCCATAAGTCCAAAATGTCCTCTTTTGTGCAATCCCCTTGTTCCCTGTATCTCAGAAACCACTGATCTGTTTTCCATAGAAATTACCTTTGCCTTTTCCTAATCTTCATACAAATGAGATCACACAGTGTGTGTGACTTCTAAGGTGAATCTTTTTCAAGTGAGGTAATGAATCTCAAATTTATCACATCCAGATTTTCATGTAAAAGATTTTCTTAAACTGCAAACTCCTTTCTAAATGGATCACACTCATATACCAAACTGAGGAAGAGTCTGTAGGTTTTAAGGTGGGTTGAAATGGGAATAAAAATTACAATTGTCCAGAGTCACGAAGAGAACAGTTAGCAAGCTTTTACTTAAGTATTTTCTTTAATGTGTCAGTTCACAACCAACCTCAGGGATTTTTGAAGCATCTGTAATTCTATTCACAGAAAACAAAGTATATGACATATACAGCCTGATTAGTATAAGTAAAATGATGATATTAAGAATAACCTAATATTTAGATATTAAAAGCTAAACATCAAAAGTATTAAAAAAAACTTGATGATCAGAATGTCTAAGTAGTTGGAAGACATTCTTCCCTCCCACTTTTACAATACAGGCAAATCTAAGACCGACATGTAATAGTCAATACTAAATCCAACATTTCTGATGGATCAGTGCTGACTAGGAAGGCAGGTATAATTGGTCTTGGCAGACACTATTAATCTTCTAGAACTATGTCCTTATTAATACTATTCTGTTCAAAATAATGAATAGTTTGATCAATGGGTTTTAACCTTTTTTTAGTTATAGATCACTTTACTGTGAATCCCTTGCCATTGAAAAACTCACACATAAAGTATTGCACACAATTTCAGATGTGTTACAGACTACCTGAATTCAAGATTAAGAACACTGATTTAGATATAAACATAGGAGTCACACTTAATCAATTTGTGTATGACACAGACAGAAATGTCTGGATGTTAAAATATGCATAGAATACATGTTGTCCAGCAGAGCAAGTATATGCCTTTAGATTTTTTTCTCTCAATTCCTTTCCTGGCTTTTGCAGTGCCTTATTTTCCTGATACCTAGGATTCCCATGCTCTTACTAGCTCAGTGACCCACTGAGATCTGTATCCCTCAGGTAAAATTCATTACTCAAGACCAACTCCTACTCTTCCTGCCCTTAAAGGTGGCTTTTCTATGACCTATTCTTGTACAGTGAACATAAATTTTTATTATCCAGACAATTCCTTCAGGTTGACAAATTACTTAGGCCTCTTAAAATTTTTACCTCTTTTTTTTGACAGGGTCAAGCTAGGTTGTCCAGGCTGGCCTACAATTGAAGTAGTAATCCTACTCAGTCTCCCAAGTAGCTGGTTCTATAGATGTGCACCACCATGCCACCTTCACAATTTACCTCTTACAGGGGATTCTTAAACATAGGTAACCCATAATCCAAAGTCTAAATGGGTGAATTTCAGGTGCTAAAACAATCTAGAGGAAGATATTCATAGACAAAGGAATCCTGTCAGCCCCTCTCAAATCAAACCATGGGGTTTGCCATGTACTTAGCCTACTTATAGTCACTCTGGTCAGTGCGACTTCATCTGCTTCCTTAAGTACATCTATGATACACCTAGTATACATATGATCAATCCTGAATCTCTGTAAAATACTGGTGTAACACAGTTCTGCTCACTATATCTCACGTGGGCAGGGAAGGGACTTGTATGTTAAAATCTTCCCAATATAAGAACAAAATGTTTTCTGCTTCTTTAGCAATGGATCAGACATCAAAATATTCTGACTAGTTAAGTTTTGACCAAATTATTTTAGAATAATTCTTTTTCAGAGATGGTACTAAATTACTTACTTTGTCCCAGGTAGTTAAAATTTAGTGAGGAGTCCCATGTGAAGCCAGCCCCATGTTTCTTAAAGAACCATTCTTGCCACACAAAATGAATTCAAGGAACTGCTCTTTCTCATCTTTGTTTCTGCATTTAGTAACTAGGGTGTGCCAAGTCAACAGAACAGCTTTTTTGGTGATAAACCTTTATCTCCTAATTTCTATCACTCACTGGACATTTATTGAATAGCTACTATGAAATTGGCACTGTTGGTGGTACAATGTTGAGCAGAATCAGAGATAGCCCTTGTTTTTATGGAGTACAGTTTTGCTATGATGAGTAGTGTTTTTGACAATTATGTAGAAGATAGTTGCATTTTTTTACTGCATTAGGGAAGGCTTCCAAATTACAGTGATCTGTGATGAAAGGGAACTAAAATACAGTAATTTCTGACCAACAAATAAGAAATCACATGTATTGATATTTCTTCCTCTTAGAATACCAGGTGATTCATATTGTATGTTCAGATGTTTATATTTGCCTTTAACACTTGCCTGTATATAACTCAAGTCTCACAAACTTTCAATAAGAATTTCAGAGATGGGAGAAAACTTTACCATTGATCACACTCAACCTTTTCCAAGTCCAGCAAATATGAGGGTTGCAACTCACACAGTGGTTCTCTCCTAACAATGATGGGGGTGGAAGTAGGAGATACAGAATTGTACATTATTGATGAGAGAGACAAGCAAGTAAATGCACTTTTAAAAAGCTGCTTTGTTCTTACATAACCCTACCCAATCCCCAGAGAATCCCTGAGTAAAGAGAGAGGAAATAATGTGGTTGAGATTATACAAGTTTGAAACTAGATCCAAATTCTGGTTCCTAGTATAATGCTCTTTCAAATGAACCAAACTAACTTCAATTAATCCCAAATTTTAGTATTAAAAAGTTGCTTTACAAGGTCTACATATTAGAAAACATTATGAAAGGTACAAACCATGAAGCTGGGGGTTTAACTCAGTGACAGATAATATGCCCACTACATGAAGGACCTGAGTTCCATTCCCAGAACCACACATAAACAAACACGGCTCAAACTAATTAAGAAACAGTGAATAATTCTAGTTTTCTTTGAAGCTTTGGTTTAAAAACAAAGATTTCAGAAAATGATGAGGGCTTCAGGGAAACAAAAAATGCCAATGAAGGAAAAAAAAGATCCTTTATTCACAGCATTTAACCCTAATTGTGTCAGTTTTTCACACTTTTATCACATTAACTCAGTCTCCAGGATAGGAGATGGGGCTGAAAGCTCCAAGCTTCTGATCATGGTTTGGCTGTTACAGTGAATAGCCCCCATTGTGAAGCTATTCAAGAAGCCCAAAAGTCGCTCGATTAGAACAGAAGATGTTCCCAGTACCAAGAAATTTGACGAGATTTAGTAGTTCTGGATAAGATACTTTTAACAACTTCTATACTTTGAGGCCATGTTTGGTGAAATAAATCTGACACATGAGCTTAAGTACCACATGTTTTCTCTTATATGAGAAATCCAAAATAAAAATAAAGAGTAAAATAAATATAGCAGAATTAGGGAGACAGATCTTTCTCAAATGGGAAGGGGAACAAGAGGCAAAGGGTGGGAGGAAGGGAGGAGATAGAAATGAAAAAACAATTAAGATCTGTTATATACAAGTACCAAATCCCCACAAGGAATGTAATCATTATCTACTGGAAATATGTACTAAGAAAAAAAGAGTTATAGGACTTCTGTAAGTAACTTGGGACTGAAACCAAGTATGTATTTATTATGTCATAGCCAATCTGAAGAAAAGTACAGGGTAGGTGTTACAACTAATGGGTTATTTTCAGTGCCAGAGTACTTTACATTTGGTTCAGAGTTTTTAAGTATAGGCACAAAAAATTTACTAGGATCCAAGATAACTGTATTTTGGAATTGGGTATTTTCTCATGTGTAAAATGGAGATCACTTCTGTCTTTTTAAAAGCAAAAATAAGAATAAATGTAAAGTTTATAAAGTGTGGTAAACTACAATGTTCTAGAACTCAATCTCCTGACAATTGATTTTGTATTCTTTTTTCTCTTACCAAATGATTCTTAACTTTCTGAGCAATCACAGATTCTTCTGAGAATTTGATAAAAATCTATGAATCTTCTTTCCAGAAAAATGCACTTAAGACATCCTGCATTCAATTAAGGCAGTCAGCACTCTGAAAGTGAAGCCATATAGCTCAACATAAAGAGCCCTCATATTATGTATCAATTTTGCTGACAGACTAATTTCTGTAACAGAATATGGAAGCAGAAAACCATAGGCAGAGCTGCATAAAAATTCTTTTTCAGTAGTGTAACAGAAATGGGAAATTAAAACACTAGGGTCACATAGTTAAACTGTTAAGATAAAAATTCTAGAGCAGAATGCAGATTTGCCTTGAATCTCATAGAATCTCACCAAAATTATGAAAAGGTACTTAAGAATGTAAATTTTCCAGTATTTATTGACCCATTTCTTTCAAGTTTTACTTTCAATTAAACTTTATTTTTTTATTTAAAGAGAAAAGAAAAAAAACAAAACAGAAAAAAAGGGTAGAGGTAATACAGAATTTCAAAGAAAAATATTAACACTAAGAATTTCACTTAAAATTTAAAATTGAACTGTCTTTTTTGAGTTTGTTTTGAAAGTAATTAAAACATGCTGATCTTGAATCAGCTTTATCTGTATCAGATTTCCCACAGGTAACAATTTGGTTAGGATCTGAGGCCATTAAAACCCTTAGTTTATACAAATCAGTGATTCAAATATTAACAAGTTACTTAAGTCTACAAATTATCCCAGTCTTGGTTCCATCTGTATTGCTCACTAAAGAACTCATACTAATGAGGTACAATGAGCTTCTTTTAAGTCCTTTGAAGGCCTTTAGTCTTAACAGATCCTATTAGACAAAACTTTACTGTTTAATCACATTTAAAGTATTGGAATTAAATTATTTTTCCTACCACCTTATTTCCAGCATTCAGTAAAGCAACATTTTTGTTCTATAAGAAGATGCTTCCCTGGGCTAGAGGTGTAAAGCTGGGGGTGTATCTTAATGGTAGAGCACTTGCCTAACATCCCTGGTTTCAATGGTTATAACTACAAAAATAAACTAATGTAAAAGTTTTGTTTATAAACAACAGAGTTCATATTTACAAAACATTTAAATTATCAGTCATTAAGCCTTTGACCTCAAATTAACAGAAGTTTGTGGGCTCACTTGGATCAGTTATTTAAAACAAAATTTGCAGTCTAAAATTCAAATTCAAAAAAGAATTTGAAGTCACTTTGAGTATGTTAGATTTTATAACTAATAATCATTTAAGATACTTCCCTAAATTGAGTTCAAATGTGTTCTTATTTCCTTTTGCTCTGCATTTAGTTAGCAAATCAGAGGACTATTTCAAAGATTTTAGGTGCAGTTCAAGCTGTACTAATTTTATTGATTTCAGAGCTTCCCACAACTGAGAGATGTTTTTACTCAGAATTTTAAGGCTTAAGTTAATGTCTGAATTGAAAAAAAAATTGCGCTGTTATTCTAACATTTTTCTTAAATTTGGAAATACAAATTGAAATACCTTTTGTTACAATCGCTTTAACAATCTGGACATTGTTTTGAATACAAGGTGAGTCAATATAGATACTTTAAAATTTTCTCTTTAAAACCAAAGTATTTTGTTGTGAAGGAAAACAGCTCATCAAAGAGATACGTGGGTATACAGGCTACTGTACTCCATTATTTTAGAAGATAGTTTCCAACTTAAAATTTGGTCCACTAAATATATATATAAAGTTGGGAAAAAAGGGAAACATTTGGTATAGGTCTCTGAGTATTAGGATGTGTTTCAACTATATGAAGATACACATTATAACTGGAACCACCTGACAGAACAATATGCCTGTTGCTACTTAGGTGACTGTGCTTCAGGAGAGATGATATACAGGAAAGTGCTGAAGACTCATGAGTCACACAAACACTCAAAATTAACCAAAATTCAATATTACAAAAAAATATATAACAGAACAATATCAATAATTATTCAATGCCTGGAAAGCAGGTTGTGTAACAAGTTAATTATCTCAGCAGGAACAATACAACATATTAGTAAGATTCTGAAGTTAAGAAAACTTCATCCTTGTAGATGATGCCTTGTGCACAGTACATTAGTTTCCAGGCTATTGAGGACAACAAAACAAACAAAGCAAGAATAAATCCAAGTTGCTTTAACCTTCCACTATTCTCTTGAGTATTGAACCCAAGCCACTTTTGGCCACTTGCAGGGGTGTTTTTTCTTCTTTATTTTCAATATAAATACTTGCTCCATGGGATGCCAGCAGTTTTGCTTCTTCTACTCTCTCCTCATCACAAGCTAAGTGTCTGAAATCAGGGAACACAAAGACCAATTAATCACCACCAGTCTATTTAATGGTTAGGATTTCCTGCTAGGCAGTCTAAACTGCATATTATTAGGCTTCCGTAACACTGGAAATTTATTGGAAAGACTGTTTATAAGTTAAAATTCACTGGAATACCCATAAAGTAACAGATTGTAAATCATAAATCTTCCTCTTATTACTCTATGGTAGAAGAATCTATCTGAATGACAGTCTAAGGCAAAACTTCTTCATTTTATGGAGATCAGAAGTAGTTTACCCCAGATACTACATGTAATAAATAAATCTGGGTTAGAATTCAGAAAAGCCTCAATTCATAACTTGCTAGCAGTAATTCATATGGCTTAAACTTTGAAAAAGCAGTTGAAATATTTCACTTCATTTGATCGATACAGCTACTTGGCAAACAGCAAGGTATTTTATCACCTTTTATAGTTAAAATTGTGATAGAAGTTAAAATTCTTAGTTATGATGATGAGGCAGAGCAGTAAACTGGAGGTAGGGTGGAAAGCAACCTCTGTTAGGCATTTACAGCTTTCTATGCAGGGTACTAGACACTTTATATGGTATTTTACTCAAACTTCACAATAATGTCATGAGGAAAGAATTATTATCATAGCATTACAGATATTAAGACTCAGGAAGTTTAATGTTTATTTAATATAGCTGGAAAGTGAGAGTTTGGATCAGAAGAACGGCAAATAGCTATTCCAAAATATTGTATTTTTCCAAGGACTCCATATTGTCTAAATTCTAGACTTCCTCCAGGCAATTTCCCCTTTTGAGCTTCAGAGAAAAGAGCTAAAATATACGGGACTTTCCAAAAGAGTTACTCAGGAATATAGAGAAAATCTTTTAAACTAAAAGTTAACTTTTAGAAAGTTGGCTTAAAGTCAATCTGGAAAAGGCTGAATGAACCTCACTCTGGACTAAAAAGAAAGTTCATACTTTCAGGTCCAAAAACAGACACCTGATTCAACATAGAAGAAAATTGGCCAAATAATGTAGAAAATATCAGGGCAGAGGCTGGCTTCAGGTCACACATACAAGAGTTAAATGCAAAACTGTAACAACTTTCAATCAAAACCAATTCAATGTTAAAGAAAACCTGTAATAAAATATAGGTGACTAGGTAAGTAGATTCATGTTGAGAATGAGCATTCTAGTTGTGAGGGAAGATTAACTGGTTTGACTACTACACAGAGATGGAAAACTAGTGTTATTTTAAAAAATCATGAAAAAAATAAAAAGACCAACTGGGAAAGATATTTTCAACTAATGTGGCAGAAAGTTATATTTTTACTATGTCAATTAAAGAACTTATAAACCAGTAAAAACAAATTAATTCCCCCAAAGAAAACAGAAATGGACACAATGTTACAATTTAACACACTCCTGCAGGCTTGAAACACTGGTGGTACATGCATGACTGTCCCATTGTTAGCTTCTATCACCCAATGGGACTGCCCCATACTGCCCAATGGGACAGTCATGCATGTACCACTGGTGCTTCAAAGCCACCTGGCAGTGAGAATAAGACATTACAGCCCATTGTGAATATGTTAAAGAAACACAGCTTGCCATAGGCATTAAGTTTCAAAATCAATGACAATAAGAAATGTAAATTACAAAAATAAAATACCATTTTTTATAATAAAAGGATTAATTTCAGTGTTGATGTCAGACATAAGGCATTCTTAAAATACATTTGGGAGAGTTCAATGATACAACTCCTCTGGAAGCAATCTGGTGACACATAGGAACAGCCTTAAAATGTGTGTATTTGTTGATCCAGTAATTCAACTTCTAGGAGTCTACATTATACTAACAGAAATAGGGACAAAGGTTTTTATATAAAATTGGTCAATGCAGCAGTATTTACAATAGTGGAAAACTCAAAAAAGTTTATAAATAGAAGAATGATTAAATTGTGGCCCATCTAAAATTTGACTGCATATAGTCATTTAAAATGTTTTAAATGTATTTAATGACATCGGAAAATGCTCACCATATGAAATAAAAACAAGATATAAAATATGACCCCAGTTTTGCTAAAATATATATGTGAAATATACACATGTGCATATAAAAGACTGGGAAAATGTTATCAGTGGTGATTTCTGGATGGTAAATAATAGGCAATTTTTATTTTTATCTCTATGCTTTAGTGTACCTTCAGATTTTTGCTACTAACATGTATAAACTGAATAATAAAAGAAATGATATATAAGATTTACTGTAAGAGGGCTAATGTTGAGTACAAATGACTGTTACTTGTCACTTACAGAGGAGTGTTACCCTCAGTGTCTTGGATGTTTGTGGATGCTTTGTAGTACAGAAGGATATGAATCATCTTCAAGTTACCCTTGGCTGCTGCCCGGTGCATTGCTGTAGCCTCATAATGGTCCTTAGCATCTGGATTAGCCCCATTTTCTAGTAACATAACAGCAATCTGAAAAAGAGAAGAGACCACTGCAGAGATCTATTTGTTTTAATGTACAGATTTAGAACACAACAGAAGTAGCCTAGGGGCAGATCTATACCTCATGCCTGTTTTTGGAAGCAGCATAATGGAGAGGCGTACAACCATTTTGATTGACAGCATTCACTTGTGCACCTTTTCCCAGAAGGGCCTTTACAATCTCATCTCGGCCAGCAGAAGCAGCAATATGAAGAGGAGACCAACCAGCCTACAAAACAGGTGGGTTATATGAAACCAGGGGGAAAAGGCACAGATATCAATGTGAACACTTACACAGGGTTTACTATGTTATGTGTGAATAGTGTAAAGAAACATTCATTTTACCCCTCATCAAGCACTGGAGAATTTGGAAAACAATGTACTATAAAATAGAAAAAAATACAATATGATAATGTAGACTTAAAGATATATAAGTGTATTTCTAATGTATTTGCTCCTACATAATACAGTACTTTTAAATCAAAACTAGGATCAGAAGATAAAAGTTTTGTGAAGAGCATTTTTTACCACTTCACTTACATTGCGAGAATTTTTCTGCTGTTCTCTGTAATTACACTTTTGTTGGGTGCATAATACTTCACCATAGTGATGTATTTTACTGTAGTCAACCACTCCCCCATTAAATTGTTTTTATTTCTTTCCTATTAAAAATATTAATTCAGTAAGCATTACTGTAAAAGGAATTTTTGCCAACAAAAAAGGTTTTTATTCTTCAAAATTCTAATGCTACTGCTATATAACCTAGGCCTTCTTTATTCACCAAAAAAATCCAAAAATTGTAAAAAAGAATTACAGTCTTTTAGGGTTCAGAGTAATAAGCCCAGATCTATATTTTTACCTCAAAGGACAGACTATGAGTAGCAAAATTAACATTATAAAATAATGCAACCACTAGTCACATGCTTGATCACCAGGGAAATGCTGTAACTTCCTGACTGTAAAGGTTACAATTTTGTTTATGAACTTAATATTGAGGCTGCAGTAAACACCAGCGTGCATTCTAAAGAAAACTGAGCATTTACTAGTTTTGCCTAATACTCACGTCGTCTTTATCATTCACTGGCACTCCGAGTTGGAGCAAGAACTCAACAATCTCAGTATGTCCTGCTGAACAGGCCCAATGCAATGCAGTTCGGCTGTCCTATGTGGAAAACAGAGCAACACTCTAGTCAATATTCTTGAAGAGAAAAAGAAGGCAAAAAGGCAAAAAAAAAAATACTGGTTCCAGCAAACCCACTGTTTGAAAACAAGAAATGCAGCACAATGCATCCTCAGGTGGGTAACCTTGAATTATATCACCGCTGTAGTACAAAAGATAAAGAATTTAGTAACACGGGGTGAATAACAATCAATAAATATAAGTAATTCTGGGCAGCATACAGTGATGAAATCAACAGAACAAGAAACGGATTCCAATGTTTGGCAGAAAAGGAGCTTTGATTGTTTACTATTATTTATATACTTGTAAATCAGGCCAAGTGCTAGGAGTTTTCTATGCATCATATGACTTAAACTCCACCATCCTATACAGTGGATACTATCCCCATTTTATAGATAAACTAAGACTCCTTGAGGTAAATGGCTTGTTCATGGTCACACAACTTAGGCAAGATCTTCCTGGTTCTGAAATCTCAAGTACTCATCTCAAGGTAGATGCTCTGGGAAGAATACATGAATATGGGAGGAATAAATGTCCATAAAACTAGTTGAGATGATATACCATTAAAAAATACCACATACAGAATAAAAAAGCAACAAAGATGCTTTTTAAAAATGACAAGCCAGAGTTAGTCACGTTTCTCAAAGAGAATTCACATTTGCATTTTTAGTTGTATCTCTTGGTGAGTCCTATGTAAAAGAAGGTAGAACTTTTGTTTTCAGTGCTGATGATAGAATCCAGGGCTTGCTCCATGCTAGGCAGGTTCTCTACTGAGCTACACCTCCAGCCCTCAAAGTGGTACTTAAAACTTTATGAAAATTTCAAACACATAAAAATATAGAGAATTTAATACTGTCTCCTTTTTCCACTTGACCAATCTGAGTGCTTCTCCCCTCAGCTGTTAACAAATTGGCAGGCACAGGAGACGCGTTCAGTTACATGTGTTTCACTGAATATAATCATTACTGAACTAAGGGTAAAGAAATCCACACAAGTCTGCCCTCACGCATACCTCAAAGCCGGCATTTCTGAGAAGTACGATATACATTCTAGAAACGTCCAATCCTGCGAGTTAGGCACCGGGCCAAAAGAATACCCACCCCACCCCCCAAACAAACAAACAAACAAACTGTTGAGGTGTGTGGGGCTGACTTTGGCAGCTCGACTGCGAGTCCTAAGGTGACCCTAGCGTAGAGACGCGGAGGCGAGGCCTGGGATCTACCTCAGAACCGGTAACCGCTTGGGCTGGGCCTGAGAAGCCACGTAGGGCTTTTCCGACGCAGCCAGCTGTGGAGAAGCTGTAGCGTGGCTTTACCTGGTCAGTTCTAGTAGCCAAGGACTTGTCGGCCTGGATGCTCTCCTTCAACTCTTCCAGCTTCCCACTGTAGGCCAGGTTGCAGACCATTAGATTAGACACACACCCCTCCATTTCGCTTTCTCAAGCGCGCGATAAATCGCCGGGAAAGCCCGCCTCGTGGCCTCCAGCTACCAATCAAAACAGGCTTAAACTTCACCAATCACAGACCTTGCTCATTCTGTCGTGTCTTTTCCCATGGCGCAGAGCTTCTGGGAGTTGCAGTTTGAAGGCCGTTCTGGGCGGGGAGGTGCCTTACTTGTCCTCACGGATTTGGCCTCTAACAGCGCGGGACTACAAGCCCCAGGGTCCCTTGCGACCTCCATAGTCAAGTTGCCGGTGGAATAGGCCCACGATGACAGCTGGAGAATGGAGTCAGGTACGGAAAGCGGTTTCGTGTGAAACTGTGTGGAAGAACTGGGATGGGTTATTTCTGTGGGTGCACTGAGTCGAACACTGGAAACGGGTGCATGGGCGAGGCTAGAGAGTTCCTGGAGCCTAGAGGTTCTCTTTCCCAGGGGCCTGGACCTGCAGTGGCAAGCGGAAGGGACAACAGTTGGAAGTGAGCTCGAACCGGTGACTGTAGCTACCCTCCCCCTCCCTGCCACCATCCAAGGAGTGGAAAAAAGGAGAGTTAAAAAAAAACCTCACTGGAATGGCATCAGGCCAGGGTTCTGCCACAGCAGTGATAGCATATGACACCATAATAAGGTGTTGTGTCAGGGTGATGCCAAAGGGAGGATGTGATGCCGTGGCAGCCACTTGATATATAAGAGATTTCAATGAGTCTGTATCTTGGTGTCATTACCGCTTCATAAGGATCATCCTTGGTATACTGTGGCATAGTCTTGACACTTTAATATCACAATAATGATGATGATATCGAGGCTTTGCCAGAACTATTAAACCGATTGTGTTTATTTTTATGGAAATCCCAATAGTGTCATAGCAAAAGAGATGCAAGGCTTTTCTTTTTCCCTTTGCAGGGCATATCCAGGTAGGCATTTTGCCAAAACTAGGAATGATAAAGAATACATTCAAGAAAGAATCTTGTTATGTTTAACAAGAATAAAGCTTAGCAAAATTTCTGTAAAAATCTAGGTAGTGAATATTTTAGGCTTTGTGGGCCAAAAGGTAAAATCGAGGATATTTTGTAATTACTTTTATGACAAGAGAAAAAACAAGTTTTGACAAATGTTTACTAATGAAATTCAAAATATAATAACAGTTTTACTACTAGTAACATAATAATGTACATTTTTGAAACACAAGAATGCTGAGAATACAATTCTTTTCAATCAATAACATTTTGCTTAGTTGGGGGTCAGTTAGTGAGCCCTATTATCAAAATTGACCCCAAATATTCAGTCATTAATGCTGATATACAATGAGATTTTACATATATCATCTTTGAAAATGTCTTTTCGTACGAACAAGTATACCAAATACTGATGTTAATCCATGCACATGTATTTTTAAATGTTTATTTAAATGCATTTCTTAAAGCTTCAGAATATTTTTATATGTGTAGAAAAGCTGTAATACAGTACAGTTCCCATATAATCTTCATCGAATTTTCTATTTTTTCCTTTTTAATGACTTTACTTGAGATGTTTTACATATCATAATTTTCACCTCTTTCAAAAGTATATAGTTAAAATATTTTGTTAAATTTATAGAGTGATGCAGCTATCACCAAAAGTCAGTTTTATCATGCTTTCATCTTCCCAGTTAGATCTCATGTCCACTTGTGGTTAATATCCATTTCCATTCACAGCCTAGGCAACCACTAATCCTGATTTCCACAGTGTTTGTAACAGTCTACACTCCCACGGACAATGAAGAGTTCCTTTTTCCCCATAGCCCCTCCAGCATTTGTTATTGATTGATTTCTTGATCTTGGCCATTATTTCGAGGGTGAAATGAAATCTCAGTGTGGTTTTAATGTGCATTTCCCGAATGACCATTGATATTGAACATTTCTTCATGTGTTTACTTGCCATTTGTATTCCTTCACCTGAGAAGTGTGTATTCATCTCAGATACCCATTTTTGGATTGGGTCTTTGAATTTTGGGGGCCTGATTTTTTTTAAATTCTTTATATGTTTCTAGATAGAAGTCCTTTGTCTGAGGGACATTTGGCTAAAATATTTTCACAATTCGTGGGTTTTCTTTTCAATTTGTTGAAGATTTCTTTTGATGTGCAAAAGTTTTTAATAAGACAAGGTTACAGTTGTTGATTCTGGGAAGTATTTCCCGTGCAGTTTGGATTTTGTTCATGAACTCTCTGCCTACGTCGTCAAGATGTCTACCAATCTTGTCTTCCAACAGATTTAGTGTTTCTGTTTCATTATTTAGATCTTTGATTGATTTTGACTTTACTTTAGTGCATGGTGATAGACAAGGATCTAGTTTTAGTTTTTGGCATATGGAAAGCCCGTTTTCCCAGCACTACTTACCAAAGAGGCTATCTTTCTTTCAGTGTAAAGGTTGGCCCCCTTGTCATGTCTGGCTTCTTTGATTTAGCACAGTACTTTAAAGGTTCAACTGTATTATATAACATATATAAATGCTTTTATACTTTTTACTGCCAAATAATATTCTATTTTATGGATCTAACACATTTTTGTCTGTCTAGTCAGCAGGTGATGGGCATCGAAATTGTTTCCAGTTGTTGATTACTATGACTAATTCTGCTGAGTCTTTATATGGAAACATGTTTTCATTTCTTTTTGGTCTATACCTAAGCATAGAATTACTGGGTCACACAAAAGTTTTATGTTTAACTTTTTAAGAAACTATAAAACTGTTTCCTAAAGTGGAATAACTGTTTTGCATTTCTACTTCCAGTATATTAAGGATCCTCTTGCTCCACATCCTCGGCAAGATTTGTGTCTGTTTTTATTATAGTCATTCTAAGTGAGTGCAAAATGACAGCTCGCTGTGGTTTGAATTTTTATTTTCTTAATAACTGAGGTGCTTATGAATCATTTGTGTATCTTCTACAGTGAGTTATGTTTATCTCATACATTTTAAATTGTGTTTTTAATTGAATTACAAACATTATTTATATATTTTAGATGTGAATTCCTGTTAGTGAGCTACTTGTCTTTCTCTTCTTAGTGGTATCTTTTTTTTCTTTTTTGGCATGGTATTGATTGAACCAAGGGCCGTTATACTAGGTTACGTCTTCAACCATTTTAAAGTTTTTATTTTATTTTACTTTCATTTATTTTTATTTTTGAGACAATGTCACATGAAGTTACCCAGTCTGGGCTTGAAATTGTGATCTTTCTGCCTCAGTCTCCCAGAGTGCTGGGATTACAGGTGTGTACCACCACAGTCAGTTTTAATGGTGTTTTTTGAAGTGAAAAAGTTTTAAATTTTGGTTCTGTCTAGTTTATAATTTTTTCCTTTTATGGAGCATACATTTAATGTTATACCTAGGAAGTCTACCTAATCTCAACAATTGTCCTTGTTTTGTTTTAGAGGTTGTAATTGTTTTGCTTCTTGCATTTAACTCTTAGCACTCATTTGGAAATAATTTTTCTGTATGGTGTGAGTTGAGGCTCTACATGCATTTTTTTAAAAAAACGTGTAGTTTTTTAAGTGTACAACTACGTGAATAGTCACATTGCCCCAGTACCATTTGCTGAATCTCCTATCAATACCATCTTGCATTGCTCTTCTATATTTGTCACTGCAGAAAAACCCACATCAGCATACCACTATCAACTATGCTTCACATATTTTCCAGTTTCACTACTTTAGCTATCCCATACTGGTAGCATTTTATATTAAGTCATTCTGGCTCTTTATTGTACTCTGGTTTGTGATCATCTCTCAGACTTTATTTTAACAACCTTGATAATTCTGAGGTAATTTGTCAGATGCTTTATCCCTTAATTTGGTTTTTGTCTGTCTGATATGTTTCTTGTTATTAGACTAGGATTATATTTTTGGGAGGAAAGCTCAGATATGAAATGTCATTCTTATCATGTACTATGGAAAGTACACTAGTATATCATGTTCATTGCTTGGAATAGAATTTTGTTAGATTATTTTCTTAATATTTATGTTTTGAACTGTCTTTCCTTGTGGGTTAGTCACTTTTAACTGTAAGATAGAAGAAAGCTCCTCACTTGCATAGTTAAATGGATTTTGAAATATGAAAATGTCCTTTGCATTTGCTTTAAGGTCCAAAAACTGCTGCTGAAACTGTAGTTTGAACTTGGAAAATATGCTGAAATTTCTGTAGGAATAAAGATAACTACTTCTTGTTGTAACTTTTTAGAAAAATCAGCTTTATGGTTGTATGATCTACATACACTCTCATTCTTTTAACTGTGGAATTTAATCCACTGGAATATGAATATATACATTTATGTAGCCAGTGCTACCACAAAGATATAGAATATTTCCATCATTCCCCAAAGATTTTCATGTTTCTTTGTGTTCTCTTTGTGGCCCCCACTTATACCTCTTGATAGCTACTGATTCTATGACCTTGTAGTTTTTTAAGTATACAATTTAATGATTTATAAGTATTTATAGAATTATGTTACCATCACTACAATTTTATTTTAAATCATTTCCATCATCTCAAAAAGAGCCCTTAGGTTTATTTTTAGTCAATAGGCATTTCTACCCTCATCTCTAGGCAATCACTGCTCTGTTTTGTTTCTATGAATTTTCATTGTCATGACATTTTATATAAATTGAATAATATAAAATGTGGTGTTATATTTGGCGTTTTTCACTTAGTGAAATATTTTGAAGTTTATTCAAATTGAATAATGTATCAATACTTCATCCCTTTATATGGCTAAATAATATTCCATTTTATGGGTCAAACACATTTTGTTTATTCATTCATATCTTTATGGGCATTTGACTTATCACCTTTGATTATTGTGAACATTTTCAACAATTGTTAACAATTCTGTATAAGTTTCTATGCAGAAATATTCTTCCATTTCTCTTAGATATTTATCTGGGAGTGACATTGCTGGGTCATATATTAACAATGTGTTTAACTTTTTTAGAGACTGACAAGCTACAAAAGTGGCTACAACCTATTTTTTATGGGTATGGGAATTAAACTCAGGACCTCATGCTTGCTAATCAAGGTCCTAAGTTTGATTGCTGGTAGCAAAAAAAATTTCTATAAATAGGCCCCAAAATGGGTACAACCATTTTACCTTCTCAACAGTATTAGGGTTAAAATTTCTCTAAATCTTTACCAATACATATTAATATATTTCTTTTTATTATAGCCATACTAGTGGATGTAAAGTGTTATCTCATTATGGTTTTATTGTTTTGATTTGTCATAGTATGTGAAATACATAAAGCATCTTGTCATTATTTGGAACTTAAACAATATTAGTTGTTAAATGACTTTACTTCAGTGTAAGTTTCACATAAAGCATCATTATGTCCTGTAATGTTAGTTTGAATTAATTAGGAAATATTATCAAGTTTTCAGTGGAAGCTAATTCCAAAAGTTCAGTAATAGTGGTTGAAGGCAGTTCCTCCATGCATGTAAAAATATAAAAATCATTTTTACCTTGCTTTCTGTATAAAATATGAGAAGCGCTGAATGTAACATGCTAGCCCTAGTTTGCTAATGACCAGTATAGAGTAAAATTGCCCTATATGTAGGAGATGTTCAGTAAGTATTTATTCAGTTCATTATGGAGGTAGAGTAGGCCTGTTGTGTAGTATTCACAAAGGATTGGGTATAGTGACATTTCACTATAATAATACATCAAGGAATTTGATCTGGTTGATAGAAACAGCTGGATAAGCAACTCCAAATGCCTCTACTACTGAGTGACTTATTTAGATAATATTTTTTCACAAAGTATATTGTGCTTTTATTTTATTTGATAGATGTAATAGTTAACTTTCAGAGTTCCTTAAGGCTAAGAATAAGGTACACCATGACTTTTGTAGTTACAAGATAAACTGATCTTAGAAGAGAATCTCTCTTCTTTTATGTTGCTCTTATGTTATTATGGAGGAACATTGTGGTTGCTGTTTATGTCCATCAAAAGACAAGGGGGCCCCGTTAGGGTTTGACTCCCTTGCTACTCATGTGGTTGAATGTTCTCTTTTACCTTTTCTACTGGTCTCCTAGATTGTAGGTCCTATGACAAGACAAGACAAATTAACCTTCTAGACTTGAAGAATAACACTAGTACCATTTATAGATCACATGTATTATGTAATCCTTACAACAACTCTGAGGTAGGTATTATTATCCACCTACCCTTACATATGTACAATAAGAAAGGAAGAAAGAAGTGAAGTAACATACCTAGTCAAAGTTAGAGTCTAACTTGAAAATCAGGCATATTTACCCCATAGCCTTAACATTTACCAATTGTCACATTGTGCTAAATCATACTGAAAGTAGAATTTTGTGTGTATGCATACTCCAGATAATGCAATGAAATTCCTGTCAGAGTTCTTTGGGTTGTAGTTCTGTTTGACTGTGGGCAAATGCCATGTTTTTCATACTAGAAAACTTCATTGTCCAGTAGAAACTTTGGGTAAAGTTGTATGTCTATTCTACTCTAGTATGCTACCATCAGCCACATTTGGCTATTGACCACTTGAAGTGTGATTAGGAAATAAATTTTAAATTAAATAGCTTCCTATGGCGACTGGTACCATTTTGGACCATGCAGAGAAGTACTTTCCCATACTTGCTCCTTTGTAATTATCACTACATTTTTTTAAACAATGCAAGTATTTTTTGAATAGCACAGTTAGGAATTAATATTTTCTGTAGGGGAAAAACAACTTGGATGAACCATATATAGAATATATGCAAATAAGTTAACTGCATGACCATTACAGGGCTAGTTCTGGCTTATCTAGCATGAAACTTCTCTATTCTTACCAATCACTAGATAAATTTTGAACAACTGACCCCAAAACACACTGTAACTGATTTTTTATTGTTTGCAAATTAATTTATGTGTCAGAGCTTCACAATTTCCAGTTGCCTGATTTAAAATGTGATGTTTTAATTTGTGGCTATTTTTCAAAATTGTGCATTTTTTTATCTTCATTGTTAACATACTTGGTGTTGTATGTTACTGACCTATAAATTATTCCTATTTAAAATCTACTCTTTCATAAAAGTAGCAAATGTTATAGGCTATTAAAATTAATTAACCTCTAAATAATCCATTGGTCAAATCCACTGGTTATTTATTCCCTGAGTTTTAGTCTCCACATTCTTGTTTCTGAGTTATTTGCTTTATAAGTGGCTTCTTTTTAAAATTTTTTTCTATTATGAATAATAAAAGCCACAGGAAGTTGCAAAAATAGCACACAAAGGTTCTATATAACCTTCATTTAGTTTAACTCAATCATTACATTATAACTAATTATAATGCAATATCAAAACCAGGACATTGATATTGGAACAATGTGTGTATATAGTTCTTTGTTATTTTTTGACATGTTATAGATTGATTTAACCATCATTATAATCAGGAAACATTCCAATACTACTCACATATCATTGGGATTTTAAAAGGGATTCTATTGAATTTGTATAACACTTTAGGTAGTGTGGACATCTTAATATTAAATCTTCCAATCTATGAGCATGAAAAGTCTATTTACTTTTGTTTTCTTTAATTTCTTTTAGAAAAGTTTTGCAATTTCCCATTCAAATCTATATACAAAATGAAAAATGACTATCAGGTATTACTTTATTGCTATGTTTTGCTTTTTTGAAAACATCAGGGTATATAACTATTAATAGGGTCCAATTAAGTGCTGCTTGGCAAAATTATTATTCACACTAGAGGCTCTGCTTAATAAGGCATTGACACCTCAGATGGCTTCTTTATACTATAGTAGAATGGGAACTGTTTCTATAATCTTCTTTAGTGACTATGAAGCTGAGGCCTTGGCAGGACTACATAAGTGTGGAAATTAAGAAAGGCAACACCCAAGTGTGACTAGAGAGCAACTAAATCCTGAATTTTACTTTCTTTCAAGAGGCCTTCTCTGACTGTGCTTACCCATGTTCACTTCCTTTATCTTTCTTCTCATAATATTTGCCTGTACTATACAGAGTAATACTTATCTTATTTGATCAACTAGAGTACAATCTCTCCTGACTCTTTGGAAAAAGGGCTTTTTTAATAACTAGGCTTTTTTTCTCAAATGGCTTATTATTTGCCCCATTTAAGCATTATAAGTTCCTAACATTTTAACCATTCTGAATAGAATTCTCTAAAAAAGCCAATATATTCCCCTGACTTCTTAAACATAGTAGGGATAAGGGTGCAGCTCAGTGACACGGTGCTTACTTCACATGTGGCAGGCTGTGGGTTCAGTCCCCAGCAAGGCAAAACAGTAACAACATTTTAAAGAGTATAATCTTTTTGTGTAAGGATCAATTTTTATGACTATCAGAGTTATCTCAAAGCTGTTTCTGTCAATAAGTGTTTGAGCAGCATCTTTTATAGACTATTATAGATTAATATATAAATATTATATTAGCCTATAAAACCATGATATTCTAAGGCATACTGAAAGTTTTTTAATGCTTGCTTCTTGTTGAATGGTCCTAGAACCTTAAATTTGGGGATGTGTGTTCGTGTGTAAGAATTCGTATTAGGATCTTATGAAATTCTGTTAGTTGCTTATCATTTATCCCTTCTTGTTACTGTCAAGCTATTTTGTAAATTGCCTCCCAGTCCTCACCTGGGTAGGCTCAATAAAGGCTTCTTGATTGGGCTTGATGCCTGAAGGGAATGCTTCTCAAGGATTCCAAGAGGTTCAGGATTTACCTTTTCTAATCCCTTTTGTTTCTTTATTTGGATGCTTGTTCTATTTGGAAAGCATCATCATGGGACTATGAACTAAATCTCCAGGAACAGAAGGCACTGGAGCCCTTTCCTTTTAAGATTCTCTCCCACTACAGGGCTTTCCAATTGGCGGTTGCCTGCCAGGGCTGCTGGAAAGAACAGTTGGTGATAGAAAGTATTTTGAAGTAATTCTAGGCTATATCACTTCCCCTCATCAGAGGTGACAAGAAAATTACTTTCCATTTAGGGCTCTCATAGAATATTTGGGGTTACTAATAAGGAGTTCAGAGTGATGATTGTTTTATAATTTCATTATAGAGATAATGATGAATGGCAGAGTGTAAAAATGAGAGTAGCTTTCAGGGGTAGTCATTGTGAAATTCAGAATGGAAGAGCACTAGGGTCTATATGTATAGCATATGTGTTGCAGAAGCAGTTCTAAATTCTCAGAGTGTGAACTGAATATAATGAATATTACATGGCTAAAGGTTCATCTATAACTCACCACTGGAAAAAGAAGGAAGAAAGTTATCAATTATACTAATTTTAAGCATCCATTTTCCGAACTTGTTTTAATGGAGTGTTTCAATTACTTAGAGATGTTAGAAATTGAGTTTATTTGCTGATCTTGACTCTGGTGAAATATAAAATATGTGAAACTGGATTACAAGCCTTTAAATATAAGTAACATTTGTTATTGAGCACACTGGTGCTTATTCAATGTTTGGTTTGGGGCCTAGGGTTTTTTGGGGGGAGGGTACTAGAAATTGCACTTAGGACCTTGTAGTTGCCAGGCAGGTGCTTATGCTGCTGAGCTGTATCCCAGGCCCATAGTTTTGTGTTTTTGAGACAGGGTCTTCCTATGTAGCCCAGGCCAACCTTGAACTCATGGCAATCTTCCTGCTTCAGACTCTCAAATGCTGGAATTACAGGCATGATCCACCATGAACAACTGGTTTTAGGCATATTAAGAGTTCTTTAAGTTTACAAATCACTTTTATATCAATTTTCTGATTTGATCCTCATTACAACGCCATAGATAAATTATTATTTTCTTTTTATGACTGTGGAAAGATAGCCTCAAAGAGCTTGTAAGGCTGGTCCAAGGTTGCTTGACCATAAAAGACAGAGCAGAAATAAGACCTAGCTCCCCTAATTCATAGGCTATCAATATATTTGGTCTACCATGATCTCTTTCAGTAAGATTTGGGGAAAAATTTTGTTAAAAAAGTCAATGAGCACATTAAAATATTTAAAGTTTTTATTTGGGCAGACTGATTACTGAATTTAGCAGTGTTAAACTATAAGTAATTTGGCTCCATAGACGGGACATGAAGGGGAAACTTTTTATTATTTTTTTCATTTTAAAGAGAGTAAAACTAAACAAACATAAAACTAAACATAGAACAAAGCAGATTAGAATAAAACAATTTAAGTGACACAGTTTTCAAAACAAGACAATAGGAGATCTACAGTGGCTATCATAATGGCTCTTGTTTTCTTCTAAATAGTGGTCCATATTTTCACATAAAATCAATTCATATACAACAAAATAGTATTAAACTGATCAGAACAGAGTGATGAAGTCATTACAGGCCTTCAAAACTAGACAATAGGAAAATCAGCAGTGGCTGCTATAGTGGCTCTTGTTCTCTTCAAAGTAACAGTCCATACCTTCATGTATGTTGAAATTACAATACAAAACAGAGTAAAACCACTCTGAATAAAGAATAAAAGCATTACTGGATTTCACAGCAGATGATATGGAATCAGCAATGGATACCATAATGTCTCTTTTTCTTCAAAGTAGCTGTTTATTTCATCATACATAATACAATTGATTCTTGTAAACTGTTTAGGAGAAGTTCTATGAATGCATAAGCCTCTGCATGTATACCTGTCCTTTCTGTATTATAGGGAAAAACAAAACAAATCCCTAAAAAAACATAAAATAATAAGACAAATAGCAATAGTAAGGAGCCCAAAACGATGATATAGGCCTTCATAAAGGAGGTAGGAGCATAACCAGGGTTGTATTTTTACATAATGATCTTCAAGAGTTCATCAGATCACCAGACACTAACATGCAAAATTGTTCCAATCCTATGAATATTAACTCTATAAGTTCCAAGAACTTATAGAATTTCTAGTACAATCATCTTAGCTATCCTAAATTTGTTTATACAATTTTAGATATTTTTTCTTTTTCCTTCTTTTCCCTGAGATATTATTTTTCCCCTTTGATCAGATTTTTATCCTTTCACTGTATTTATTGAGGTTTTTGTATCTTATGTACTCTTACCCTTTCTCACACTAGGAAGACAATATGGTATTTACAAATGTGAGCTTGATTTATTTCACTTGTGAGTATGGTCTCAAGTTGCATCATATTTATAAAGAATTGTGATCATTCTTTATAGCTGCGTACTACTCCATGGTATAAAAATACCACATATTTTGAAGGGGACACTTTTATATCATGTTTATAGAAGTACCACAAAGCAAATACTTGATTGGTTAAAAGAGAAAATCCCTAGAGATTAATTGGCGGGTTCTGATAGATAAAATCTTTTGTTAGATGTTAGCTGGCAGTTTTTGATCGACTAAAGTTAAGACTTAATTTTCTGATTACACTGAGTTGAAGATTGATTTACTTAAGTAGGAATCTAAAACATTGGAGCCACCTTGGCCTAGTAGCCTTCTTAAATGAATACAAGTTCAATATATTCCCCTAATGAAGACCAGAAAATACTATAGTAAGAAAGAACAATTAATATATTTGTGAACCTATAGTCATAGTGAGTCTATAAATATAGCCAACTTTTGAATCCTCATAAATTAAAAAAATAATAAATTACCCTTAGAGATAATATCTGAAGTCCCTAAATGCTTGCATTTAGATTTGATGTATATATTTGTACAGGAGGTAGAATAAATTAATTGTGCTTTTATTATTGATAATGAAAAAACATAGTGTTGCTAGCATAATCTTGATCACTATTGTCACTGTACCAGAAGTAATTTTAGTGTAGAGACTTACCTTTTTTCTTTTTTTAACGTATTCTTATAGAGAGTGTCTTATAGATAGTGCACAAATTTTAAGGTAAAGTTCAATGAAATTTTGTGTACGTGTAAACTCCACCTAGATGAAGATACAGGCTTGCCTCGCCTCATTTAGTCCCTTTTCCTCAGGGTAACAACTATTCTGACCACTATCATTATAGTTTTGCCTGACTTCAAAATTTATATAAATAGAATCATGCTGTTTGACTTAATTAATTTTTTCATAATACCTGACACCCAAAGTTAAAGGAGGAAAGGTTTATGTATCTCACAATTTGTAGAGGTTTCAGTTCATAATTGGCTGCTCCAAGGCAGAGTGGCATGGAAGAGGGACATTGCTGAAGAGAAATAGTCCATGACAGGCAGAAGGCAGTAAGCTACAAGTGACCAACAGTGACTTTCTGTCTCTTACATACATATTATCCAGGCTCCCCACCCCTAGAGTGAGTAGCACTCACACTCGGAGTGGAGCAGCCTTAATCCTAGCATTGCACCATGAATCAATCCCAGCATCTTTTATATCCTTGATCTCAGCAGCACACACTGTAGATCCAGTCACCTCTGAAAAGTCTCACTCATGACTACATGAGGCTTTGGGGGCATATATAGATGTAAGGCACAACACTATATATTTAAAAATCCATTCCCTTATTGATGGATTTAGGTCATTTCTAGGTTTGGGATATTATGAATAAGGATATGGGGATTTTTTTGGCCATGTTTTTACCAGATATAACTATTTTTCCCTTTTGGGGGATAAAACCAAGGAGTAAAATTGCTAGGGTAGGTACAATAATGAAATCCACATTTTTTTAACTTTGAAAAGTTTTTATGAAGGAACTGATATCTGAGTATCTTATAAAGAAACCCACTTAATGAAGAGTCACATTTGAAAATGAAATTGGGTATGCGTTTTGTTTAGCAGGTTCTGATTTCCTGCCTGTCAGACATTAGAGAATATTTTTGCTTTAGTCCATGGACTGAGTCTTTCATTCTTGTGGGTAGATATTTGTTTTCCTGGTATCTAGTATATACATGCACATCATGGATAAGGAGACATTTAATTGCCAGCTCTATCTTCCTTGGATGACATCACATTGTTTTTTATTTGGGAACATGATTTAAATGATCATAAAATAACAGGAAAATCAGGTTCACTTTATGGAAATTTGCTTTAGGATTAAATTGGAGTACATCTTTGGCTTTGAAAGTGAAGGTACATTTATGATTTTATGTAATCTAAAAACTTAACTCTGGCAGTATAATTTTACATTACTTCTAAGGTAAAGAATTTTTAAGCATCGTATGTCTGCTGGCAACATTTACTAATGAAGTGTGATATTAAAAGGGTGTAGGAAAATTCCTGTGGTCTAGGAAGAGTGTGAGGTGGCTATAAACTGAAGAGAAATCTAGGAAATTGCTTCAAATGAAGTTTGTTTTCTGAAAAGGACACTGTAGTTCTCCTGTGGTACTGTAACACTTATCATGCTACTCTTAGCGTGATCCACCTTAACCCCTCCCTCAACAAAATAGTCATTTTCAGTCTTTTCTCTTTAACAGAATTTAATTTGATAAAGAATAGTTCAAAAATGGTGATTTGTTTTATAGACAGTGACCTGGCTAACATCTTTTGGTCTACAAATTACAGAATATCTTGACTTTGTTTTGGAGGTATTAGAACCTCTTCAAGGGCCTCATAAAGTAAATCCAGAAGCCTTACCAAGACTTCCAGCTCCTATCTCCAGTTGCCTCTTCAGCCTCAATCACTGCCAGTCTTTATGTGGCATAATTATTGCATAGTCTCACGGCCCTTAGTGTTTTGGTATAAGCTTCTTTTGCCTGGAGCATTCTTTCTCAGCCCAGTTTTTTTCACTCTCACTCATCCTTTAAGACCAAGTTAATCCTTTTTTTCTGAAACTTCTTTGTGGCCCCAGATTGGCTTAATTATCCTTTTATGTGCTCTCTTACCCCTCTGTGCAGACACTCGCCATATAGTATCAAAATGAACTTTTCCCTTTTCTCTGTCACTCTGTTTTGGTTATTTTTCATTACTGAGGCAAAATACCCAATACCCAAAGTTAAAGCAGGAAAGGTTTATTTTAGCTTACAGTTTGTAGAGGTTTCATTCCATAGTTGGCTGGCTCCAAAGTAGGGTAGCATGGAAGAGGAGTATCATAGGGGAAAAATGGTCTGTGTTAGATTTGGAATTGTTAAGATATACTGCTATCCCCATGACCTAGGACAGGATTGTTACAATGACATTTCAATAAACATATCAACCACTTTTTACACTTAAGTGCTCTGAAAATTGTAAATGGCTTCACCAAGACTTGGACTCTACTGGCTGACTTTATACACTCTGTCTTGATTACTTTCCTGTTGTTGCAACAAAAATACCTGGCACCCAAGTAAACATTAGACAGCCCTTAGAGGATGAGTTGTCACACGGTACTATGACCAGAGGTATAGGAGATTCATAGATGATCACTACATGAACTGAGATGATAAGGGGTTCATTCCAATAGAGAGATGAGATATCCACATATAATAATAATCTAAAGTACAAAGGGCACAGTGCCATAAAGGTGGTATAAATAAATAAAATAACTTGAAATTTTAGAATAAGAAACTTTCCCCAATTTCTGTTGTAAAAATTGAAGAAGAACAGTATATAAAGAAAGTTGCATTTGAGATAATTCTGAAATGCAAATAATACAGGAATAAATAAAGATAAAATTTCTTGTCTACTATGCAGTTTTTGTTTGACTGAAAAGGTTAGATACTATAAAGGAAGTAATGAACAGTAGGAAACTAGAAATGTAGGAAGGCCCTTAAATGTCATGTTAAGGAGTTTGTATTTGATTCCTATCAGGTGGAACAGTCTTGGAAGACTGGAAGTTAGTGATACTAATAGAGAGATCCCTTAAAATGAATCTGGTAATGGCATATTTTAGTATCTTCTTAGTAAATCATTATTAAGTAATTAATTTAGCCGATAGTTTTACTGAATAGTGTAGGAAAAACTATAGGAGCTTTAGCTCCTTAACCTTTTCCTTTTACCAGTCTTTTATCACTAGAAATCTAGATGAGGTAATGGAGCATATGACTGATTAGTTCTGAGAAATTAAAATTAAAATAGGGAAAATAAACATTGCCAAAACATAAATTTCTCATGTATAAACATAAAGTGTTGTTTGCTTAGGAATTGTGTCCAAAACATTGCCTTTAGCTGTCTAGAAAAATCCAGATACAGCATAAGAATTATACTGTTAATATTTATTCCTTTTGGGTAATTTTAGACTATTTTCTGTTAAATATAACTATATTGTTTAAACCTCAGACTACCTACTCTTTTTTTAGAATATCTACTCTTATTCTCCCCTGTAATCAGTGAGTAGTACATTATCAGTGTGTTTTATGGTATGTTATATAACCACAGCATTTGGTTTCTTGTGAATTTAGGCAGGCCTTCAAAAGTTTAGGTCTGGATTACCACAAAACCTTTCTCAATGCTGTGCTGTATTCATTATCCTTGAAGCCAGCTTTCATTATTACAACAATGTATGGTGAGTAGAGTACTGTATGGACAGTAAGATTAATTTGGTTTGAATACTGGTTATACCCCTCACTAGCTATATGATCTGTGGTAGTCATATTCCCTTTCCTGAGATTCTTTTTCTTCAACTCCAAAATAGAAAAAAAATAGTCCCTTCCCTGGATATCTCAAGGGGTTATCTCCAGGATCACATGAAAGTGCTTTGAAAACTGTAAACAGACATGGACTCTATTGGCTGTCTTTATACACTCTGTTTTGGTTATTTTTCATTACTGAGGCAAAATACCCAATACCCAAAGTTAAAGAAAGAAAGGCTTATTTTAGCTTAAAGTTTGTAGAGGTTTCATTCCATAGTTGGCTGGCTCCAAAGCAGGGTGGCATGGAAGAGGAGTATCATAGGGGAAAATGGTCTGTGTTAGAGCAGGTAAGAGACAACAGGCACCAAGAAGCAGCCTCTCTTTCCATTTTATCATATCCAGGCTATGAACCTTTTGAGTGAGACCACTCACACCCAGGATGAGGCTTCCATTGTCTACACCCAGAACTATGCTAATTCTAATCAGTGGACTAATTTATTACCATAACCCTTAATTCTAGTGTCATACACACTGGATCCAGCCAGTTCCAAGAAACTCCACCTATGAGTACATGAGGTTTTGGGGGGACATCTATATACAAGCTATAACATACTCCAAAAATCCAGTCCTGATAAATTCTTTTATCTCATTTTTCAATATTTCACAGAACATATCCCCTCTTCAAAGCATACAGACTTATGGGATTCCCCTCATCAGAAGTATTCTCCTCTTATCTCTGCTTATCAAAATCTAAGCAATAATTAAAGACTAGTTTAAACCCCACTTCTTTCTTGATGATTCCAATGCTTATTGATCTCCCCCTTTACTGAATATAGACATTTAGTTATTGTCAACATTTGCCTGTACATTTTTGTTAATAATAGCTCCTTTACATAAGGTTCATATCTTTAACTAGATTTTGATTTCATAATGCTTATATTGTTCATTCAACAGTTAGTGAATGTTCATGAGGCAATTTTCTCTGTAATTCTTGTAGAACCAAGTTAAGAACTTAATGAATAGTTGTGGCTTCATTTATTTAGAAATCCATATAAAGACTCTTAAGAGAAATCTTCCTATGGCCTGGAATACTAATAGTTCGACCTATTTCTACAATAGAAAAACCCTTAGAATAGATCTAGTAAACCTTTCTGAGACAATGGAACTGTTCTATATCCATGGTGTCCCATGTGGTAGTAGTTAGCTACATATGATTGTTGTGTTCTTAAAATGTGACTAGTTCTATGAGTAACTGAATTGAGATGTTGGTTCTGAGGATTTAACTTAGGTCCTTGTACACATGTATTACAACTGAGCTATATTCTACACTGCTAAACTTCAAGAAGTCTTCAACTTCACAGTATACTTTAGGCATAAACAATGATTTTCTAACATTTTTATCATAGTAACATAGCATATATATAGTATAATATATATATATGTATATATATATATAATTTGCCATTATAATGTGCAGTATGTATTGTATACTCTTAAGTTTCTGGTCTATTAAATTTAATTTTTATAAAAATACTGACTGCAACTCACTATGTAGATTTCACAACTCACTAATAAATTAAAATCTGCTATTTTAAAATATACTGTGTATTTTATAGGTAGAGAATCTGAGGCCCAAAGGATTACAGTAGGTGTATTAGTTAGCTTTTATATCACTGGAACAAAATAATCAATACCTCAAACTTAAAGGGCGAAAGGTTTATTTTGGTTCTGGGTTTTCAGAGGACTCAGTCCATGATTGGTTGGCTCCAAGGCAGAAACAGCATGACAGAAGGGCATGGTGGAGGAAAGGTGTTTACCTCATGGCAGCTGGGAAAAGAAATAAAAGTGCAGCTGAAGACAATAATACACCCTTCCAAGTCACACTGCCATTGATCTTCTACATCTAACCAGTCCCCAGCTGTATAACTGAGACAGCTGGGAGATATTTTAGATCTAAATCATAACATTCCTTCCTGGTCCCCAAAAGGCTCATGTCCATCTTATGTAAAATGCATTTAGTCCTGAATAGTGTGGAAAATCTTTCAGTAGCAGTAGTAACCTTCATGTACATGAAAGAATTCACACTGTGGAGAAACCCTATGTATGCAAACAATGTGGAAAATCTTTCAGGCAAAGTCATCACCTTCATGGACATGAAAGAATTCACACTGGGGAGAAACACTATGTATGTCAGCAATGTGGGAAAGCATTCAGTGATAGAAATACCTGTAAAAGACATGAACAAATTCACACTGGGCAGAAAAACTGCATATGCAAGAAATGTGGGAAAACATTTAATAGAGAGGCAGGTAGAAAATATGTTAGAATTCACATTGG
Source organism: Hydrochoerus hydrochaeris (assembly GCA_004027455.1). Taxonomy (NCBI): domain Eukaryota; kingdom Metazoa; phylum Chordata; class Mammalia; order Rodentia; family Hydrochaeridae; genus Hydrochoerus; species Hydrochoerus hydrochaeris. The sequence goes on along the minus strand of PVLA01007067.1, from coordinate 24,235 downwards.
GGAGAAACCCTTTGTATGTGAACAGTGTGGAAAATCTTTCGGTAAAAGTAGTAAGCTTCATGTACATGAAAGAATTCACACTCGTGAGAAACATTATGTGTATGAACAATGTGGAAAATCTTTCAGTAAAAGTAGTAACCTTCATGAACATCAAAGAATTCACACCGGGTAGAAGCCCTATGTATACAAACAATGTGGAAAATCTTTCAGATGAAGTCATCACCTTCTTGGATATGAAAGAATTCACACTGGGAAGAAACCCTATGTATGTGAACAGTGTGGAAAATCTTTCAGTACAAGTAGTAACCTTCATGTTCATAAAAGAATTCACACCGGGGAGAAGTATGTAAGTCAGCAATGTGGGAAAGCTTTCAAACATCACAATACCTGTAAAAGACATGAAAAAACTCACACTGGGGAGAAAAACTATGTATGCAAGAAATGTGGGAAAACATTCAATAGAGAGACAGGTTATAAAAATCATGTTACAATTCATACTGGGGAGAAACCCTTTGTACGTGAACAATGTGGAAAATCTTTCAGTAAAAGTAGTAAGCTTCATGTACATCAAAGAACCCACACTGGGGAGAAACCCTATGTAGGTTAGTAATGTGGGAAAGCATTCAACAGGCTCAGTCACCATCAGAGGCATGAAAGAACTCACACTGCTTAGAACCACTATAGATGGAAACAATGAGGCAAAGCATTCAGTATGCAGAAGTGTTGAAAATAAACCCTATATGTATGGGCAATTTGAGATGTCTTTCATGTATACTAGTAGCTTTTGTGTATATAAAACAATTCACTCTGCAGAAAAACACTGTGAGAGAAATGAGTACCTGCATTTATTGATAAATTCACACTTCATAAACAAAAGATCCCACACTGGGAAGAAACCCTATGAATGTAAGGAAAATACAAAAACTTTCCACCACCAGAGAGACTGTCACTACATGAAAGAATACACTCTATGCAGGACTTCTATGCATTTGAACAATGGTGGATGGCAGTGCAGAAAAATGACATCCAATAGAAGAGTTATGCTCACAAGGGAGAAATCCTATATATGTAGGCAGTGTGGAAAAGATTTCATGTAATGTTTTCATTTTGCAAACATAAAATTTTGCTCACACTGAGGAGTAACTGCATGTAAGAAATATTGGGTAAAAATTTAGCTGACAGAGACGCTAACCTGAGTGATGTCATATTTTGACGCATGTGTATGTATATAATGTGGGAAAGCATTCAGCATTCATCGTTGTTGTCAAATGTGTAAAAGTAAACACAGTGAAGTACAGTCCTAAATATGTAAGTTATTATCTTGAAAATACTTTAAAATTATTTCTGTAGAGGAGACTTGAAAAATAATATACAAATACTGATGTCAATATATGTTTATAGATTTTCTTGAAAACACCTTCAAATACAGAGGTATCCTAAAATATTTTCATTTCTGTTTTATTTAAATCTTATATAAATATCTGATCTATTTGTTTATGGTCTTATAATAAAAAATTACAGTTTTAAAAGAAAGTTTAAAAAATACATTTAGTCCATCTCTAAGAGTCTTCCAAGTCTTCCAAGTTCCAACAATGCTGAAAAATTCAAATCTAAATTCTCATCTGAGACTCAAGGCAAAATCTTAGCTATGAGACCCTGTAAAAATAAAAAAGAAAGTTAAATACTTCCAACTAATGTGCAATAGCACAAAGTAAAAATTGTCATTCCAAAAGAAAGGAATAGAGGGATAGAAAAATGATATCAAAGCAAGACTGAAATCTAGTAAAGCAAACATTAAATCCTTAAGTTCTATATCCAGTGCATGGGGCAAATTGTGGTGAGATATGACCTCCACATGGGTTGTGTAGCCTGCCCCTACAGCATTGCTGACTGAAGTCCATATGGCCCCTCACAAACTGGTTCCACTCACTGCCTGAAGCTTACCTCAGCAGATGCTCTACATTCTTGGCATCTCCACCTTTGTGGGGTACCATGACACATTTGACTTAACTCTCACAGCTTCATGGACTACCCTTTCAGAGAATTCTTGACTAGTATTTCAGGATTTCCTTTGAAACCAGGGTAGAAGCTTCCAGGGCCTCATAATCTCATCCAATGTATCTATAAAACCAGCACCATGTACATGATGCCAAGGTCTTCTACTAGCTCAAGCAATAGCAGGGCCCCCTTGGACCATGGCTGTAGTAGGCTCTTATTATTGGGATGGATGAGTTCAGTGAATTGAATCCTGGGGAAACCAATTCTCTAAAGGGGCTCTTTTTTTGTCTTTTTGAGACAGGTTCTCACTATGCAGTTCAGGCCGGCCTTGAGCTCACTTTGTAGCTTAGGTTGTTCTCGAACTTGCAATGATCCTCCTGCCTCAGCCTCCCGAATTGCTGGGATTAGAGACGTGAGCCACCACGCCCTGCTAGGGGAGTCTTCTTGAGAGGTTGTCCCAGGGACTTTTTTCCCAAAGGAAAGGTTTACAGTTTTGCACTTTACAACCTGAGATAGGTGGGGTTTTGCTGAGTTATGAGATTCCCTCAAGGAATCATTCCTTTTGTCTCCACACAAAGTACTTGAGTTCTTTTTAATGCTGATATTTTCCAGCAACCAATCTCTCCTTTGCCCCATCTTTGCAAGTACTTCTGTTCTTGGCAAAACTACTTTTCAAACCATTTAGCTCTATTGTTTGCTCTCAATTTTCTCTATAAATTTAGCTAAAGGCAGCCAGCACTGTTCATGCTGCATCCTGAACATTGGTTTGCTTTGAAATTTTCTCTACCTAGTTATTCTACCACATTTAAATTCCACCTCACATAATCTTAGGACATGGAAAGAATGTAGGCTAATTCTTTGCTGGAATGAAACATGTATGGCCCCTAGCCCAGTTTCAGATAGTGTCCTCATTCCCATCTGAATCCTCCTGAGCCTGGCCTTTACTGCCTGCATTCCTATCAGCATTCTGGTCTTCTGAGCTCAAACTGTTATCACACATCAAATACTACCCACCACATTCTAAGTCTTTTGTAGTTTGTATTACGAATATTTTCCAAATTCCTCTCACAAACCAGTTCCAAAAGTTTTCAAACCATATAATCACAGCAACAATAGGCTCTTACCAACTGGAATGGTTATTACTTTGCTGACTTGGCCTGAAATTTGTTAGGTATAGCTCCTGTGTTCCACCACTGCTTGCACTAGTGAGTAAAATGGAGTATCATAAAATCCTCTACTGAATGATAATTTTTTTTTTGTTTAAAATTCCCTGGTCTAACAATGACACTTTTCTCTTAGGGAATCAGAGTGTGTATGGTTCTGTAGAGAAATAATTTGTGTCTTAGGATTATTTGACAACTGATCATTGCAAGGGTATGAATTGCTGTATAAATTCAAGAAAACTTGCAATTTTGAATGTGAAAATCCATTTCAAATGCTAGAGCCTGGGATGTAGCTCAGTGGTCCAGTGCCTGCCTGGCAAGCATGAGGCTCTAAGTTTGATTCCTGGTACCAAAAAAGAAAAAAGAAACAAAAAATTTCTAAGAATTGTCCAGTATTCTATTTTCCAAGTTCTTGGTTGTTATAAAAGCAGAGCATAGGAGAGAGATGAATGAAAATGAGACCGGCTCTTTACAGGTGAGCAGAGACTGAGAAAGCAAAGGGTAGCTAGGAAATCCAGAAGGGTGGCGGGGAAAGCACATTTTTGGGCCATTTTAGTAGTCTTTTGGAGTTTTTACCCCCTTCCTATTCCCTACATCCATTCACAATCTACCATGCTTCTCTTCAAAAATCTCTGTACAGGTGGACTTGCCCTTTATTTTTTTTTTAATTAAAAGCAAACAAACAAAACCTTTCCATTTCTCTACCAAATCCATGAATCTATGTTCTGCATAGGCCAAGTTTATTATCTCCTTACCTACCCTTATACACTTTTTTGTCACCGTATCAGTGCTCACATGTGAAAACTGCAAGTTATTTTTGACTCTCACTTTTCTCTGCTCCACGCTACACTTAGATGTTTGCCAAATCCTTTTGATAATTCCTGAAACGAATTTCCTCCCACTGTCCTTACCACTTTTATCTTGTCATTAAAGCTTACCTCTGATACCATCTTTTCTAGGTTTGGAAAGGTCCATTTGGTCCCAGTTGGAATTATTTGTCTCCTTTCCTTCTCTTGCCTTCCACATAACTTTCTTTTCACTGGATATACTTCATATTGTTAGTCGTTTTCAGAAACAGCTTCCCCTATAGATTAAAATCTTTGGGAAGGTAGAGGCTGCATCTCACTGATATTTTATCTTCTGTGCCTAGCACATATTAGAGACTTAGTAAAATTTATGGAATGAGATATAAGTGAATATTCAGTTATTACCATATGTGGGGAACCACTTAGACTGCTTCAAACTGAGGGGCATCTAAGAACACCTGAGGACATGACCCCACAGGTGCATAGTGGGATATAGTTTCATAACCATGACTTAGTACAAGTGAACATGCATGTTCTGGTTACAACAATATGTAAGAATATAAATATGAGATAACAACCTGTGTAAGAATTATGCAATAAAGATGCTGCTGGCTCTTGTTCTTGTTCTTACACTGTTGCACTCTTGTGCTGTGCTCTTTTCCATGATATCTATTGCTGTTGCTTATGTGTTGCATTAATGCATTCTTTAACCTTGGGACCTAATCCGTGAAAGTCTCCCTGGGGCCCTTCCGAACAAGCCAACAGCATACATCTTTTCCATAAGTTTTCTTATGCTTTGGAAGATGTGACCTTATAGTATGTTAAATATGTATATGTTGAACATTGTTTGGAACCAGCAGTGTCCTGGCAAGCTGTTGGAACTTCCTAGCCCCTGAAATTCTGTAGACTTTTGATTCCACTTTAGAAAGTTTGTGGTCTCTCTTTCTTTAGCATACACTTCACAGAACCTGGGCGCTTTGATGTAAAAGTGTCTTTGTGAAGCTATACCAAAAATTTGTTTTGCAAAGCAATTTTCCCATTTACTTGCTGTCTTCCAAAATAACCTTGAAAATTTGCTGGAAAAGTTAAATCAACAAAAATGGCAGAACCTAAGACCTCTGAAAATTCTTTCCATAATAGCAATGAAAATACTGGTAGGAATTGTCAAGATCAACTTCTTCAGAATTCTGGAAATCATAGAATTATTTTATAATATTCAATCAAAGAGTCAAATGCAAAAGAATGTGGGAGGTCTGTCCATACACTAGAGACTCAAAGAATCCAGCTGAGGGCCTGTATCCCTCAGCTGGAAGGAAATGAACTAAAATCTTGCTACAATTTGGAGAGTATTTATTCAAAAAAACTGACAACATCTTGGTAAAAGGAATAAGCTTTGTGATGTTTTCACTTGCCTGATTCCTTTCCCTTGCTCTATGGCTCTGCATTATCTTAGAAAATCAAGAACATAAAGTCACAGGGAAGACCAGCAGCCTGTTAGCCACCAGAGGAGACAAAATGGGATTGGAGTTTGTGGTGGATTAACTAATAGTCACCTTGTAACACCCAGCTGAACTGGGTCAGTGTGGTTCTCGGGTGAAAGGCCCACCCAAGGATTGTTGCTAAGAGCAAAAATGAGAACTGGAGGGGAAGATGGTGTGCTGTTGTTTGCTCTGGAGAAGCTTGTCATGCTGGCTTTCTGATATGAATTCAGTTCTCATTTTTGGAAGAGCTCAAGTCCTTACTGTTGCTGAGGATGGCTGTGGCTCTTTTTGGTGGAGTTCTGGTCCTTACCTTGAGTGTCATTTCTTGGCTCCAGTGCAGTTCCCTCAACCTGCTGGCACACATCCTTCATCCCACTGGTGTAGACTTTCTAGTTTCTACCACTGACCTTTGGGCCTTTCCAGTGCAGATCTGTGAAGGAGATTTGCATGAGACATTGCTGTGGGCTCTAAGCCTCCTATTGGACTCATGGAGGGGCATTGCCATGGGCTCTAGGTCTTCAGCAATACTTGTGAAGGACATTGATGTGGGATCCAAGTCCTCACATGGATTCTTTTGGTCTCTAGTGTATGGCTAGATATCCTACAGTTTTTGCATTCAACTCTTTGGGTGAATATTATAAAATAATCCTATAGATTTTGTGTCCTGTACTAAATATTTTTCCTCCAACAGTTCCTTTAAAACTTAATGTCTAGAAATTGTCATGTATTTCATCTGTCTTGTGATTAACTGAAAAACTCCATTTATAAGACTGTTTATTTGACCTGATTCAGGGCTGCAGAAAGCCATCTACCCAGGGCCTTTGTGAAATACCTTTGAGACAATCATACGACTTCCCTGCTACCTAAAATAGTAGCTAACATTTCCAGCTAACCAAAAAGTTTGAAAGAAAAACCAAGAAATAAGATTTTAGGAGGTTTTAAAAATGTTGGACATAGATTCCTGGGAATCTTGAAGACCATGCATGCATAGGGCTGTGTGCATTCCCAGAGCTTTGAATAGGCTCAGGAAAGACTTGAGAAGGTTCCAAGCTCTTCCTCTGGCTATTAATACCCATCTGACTGAATGCCTTAACATGTACATTTGAGCCCCTTGGTGAAGACTGGAAAACTTTTTGGTTCCAAGAGTTTAAGAAAATCTTCGTCCAGTTATTATTGGACCACTAAGCTAACCAAGCAGAAGCTTGAGTACAATGATTATTATTAAAGAAAAATGGAATAGGATTAAGAAGCCTGTTTTCTCTCAAACCTTGTAGAAGAAAACTTTTAGTCCGTGAAGCTGCATGTTTGTAAACTGTTTTGTATAATCCCCAAGTCTTTAAACAGACTAAAAGGGTAGAGAACTCATATTAGGCTGATGTCTGGTTTATTAATTTTTAAAGGCAATACAAAAGTAATTTGTACTGAATTCTTTAAAAGGGATTACTGTTCATCAGAAATAATTGTACTGGACGTTAGATTTGACCTCTGTAATACAACCACTTTCCAGATTGCTTTATCCTCTGAATTCTCCTTGTATAGGATCTATTCCTTTTTCTTTCCTCAAAGTCATTATATACAATTTTTCCATGCTTTTGCTGTTTGTTTCTGTTCTGGATTTCATTTATTCCATACATGTAGCTTTGACTGATGCTGGCTATAGGCAAACATACTGCATTCTCGGAATCTATCTTCTAAGAGAAAAATCAAGAATAGAGAGCATAATGATCTTCATGCTGGCTCAGGTAGACTGGAAAGGTGGTGAAATACCAGAGTCAAATTCTTTGGCCATCCCAAATGAAGCAGGGAAGTTGTCACAGGCTTTAAAGATCTTTACTAATTTGGTCAGATAGCTTGGCAATGACTCATTGAAACAGGGCTGGTAGAGAAATGGGTTTTTGTGACCAGTACTAAAAAAAGACCCAGGGTTCATGCATATGTGCTATATATTGATCCATTATCACCCTTCCTCACCCCTTCTTGGGTGTTAGAGAGGGTGTTCTTTTCCCATAGTCCTGTCAAGTTAGTTTTTTCTGATTTTCTTTCTCTTTTTAAGCAACACTGTGGATCCATTTTCCTGATTTCTCTTGCCTGTAAGAGCTGGAAAGGTTTACTGTGATTTACCCTGCCTCAATCCACTCCATCACCCCCTGGCGATGTTCTGACCCAGATGATCAATTTTAGCTTGTTATTTCTTGAGCAGGGCCTCAGGGATGAGGCCAACAGTTGAGAAGCTAAGGGGGCACAGGTTCACTGGCAGATTTGGTACCAGTGAGTATTCACTGAGGAACAAAGTACACATTTCATTTCTTTTTTCCCCCTTCTTTCATTTCAAAATCTTTAAATTTGAAGCACTAACAAACTGTAATTTAATGTTTAAAATATACTAAAGGAGGAAGGCTACTTAAATCTCTAAAAGATTGAAATTTTATAATATGTTTAAAGAAAAGCAATGCCTCTGGTTAACTGTGCTTCTAAAAGTGTTTTACAGATTATAAACTCGATTTGCATCAAAATATTTTGAGCAGATGAATCTGTTTTCATAATCAGATTTGCTTCCATTTAGCAACATTTGTTTCTATGAAGACAGCATGCTTCTGCCTTAGAAAATAAAAACAAAATAATTTCTCTATTCAAGTTAGTTAAGCATATCTCACAAGTCATTTGCACAGGCAACTTACACCCATAGGATTCTTAGGGACTGCTTGGGGGAAAGGCTCTGCAGTTACTCAAACCTACACAAAAGGGTCCCTATGCTCTCTGAGCTCTTCTTCCTGTAGGAGCCTGGGAGTCTTTAAGAGCTGAGAGGTGTGGGTTGAATGTTACGTACATTTTCTCATACAAATATTACTCCAAACTGTGAAACAAAGTCAATTTAAATTTTCTGTTTGAAGATAAAATAGTTTTTATGGGCTTGTTTAAAAACTTATTAACTACCTACAATATTATTTCCTCAGAAAATTGCTTAGAAAGAATTTAGAGCTGGGGCCTCTTCATGAGTTAGTCTAGTCTTTAAGCAGACTCCTTCCTCAATGGTGGTACAAAATAAAGTTGAATTTTTAACTTCTCTCATAATATAGTGTTATAAGTTTACCAAATGTGACCTGTTGGACTAATGACATTTAGTTTTATTTCATTTGGTCACTTTATGTTGAGAATTAACCATAGTTAGAGATAGGAAAAACCAAACTATTTTTTGCTACTTTCACACATACTACTCAATATTTCTGATATCAGATGTGTGTGCGTATCTGTATGTGGCAGGGATGTGTCCCCACATACCCAGAAATTCTGCAACAGACACCAGAAGTGTGATCTTAGTTTAATTGTGGCAGTATCTACCTGGATTTAGAGTCAGGTTCCATAGGTTAAAAGCTTAATCCAACAAGACTTCCCCACTTCAAATGCTAGTAACAAGTCCCAGGTTGTGATACAGGTTGTATACTCCTGACCAAATGACTATAAATCGGGATCCCTATGACCCCCCCTTGGGTTTTGTAAGTTTTAAATTTTTTTTATTTTAAAGAGAAAAAAAACACAGAAAAGAAAAACAAAAAACAAGACACATACAAACAACTACAAGAACAACAGAAAACCCAAAACAATAGCAAGATACAATTTCAAAACAAGATGATAGGAATTTAAGAATGGTTGTTACATTGCATATTATTATCTTCAAAAGAGGTGCTTAGATTACTAGATATAGACATGCAAAATGATCCAATTATGAGTATTAACTATCCTTTTCCAAGAACTATTAGAATTAGTAGTATAATCATCTTAGCTATTTTATGTATATGTAAACAAATTTATATCTTTTTCCTTTTCTCTTCCTTTTGTTCCTCTTCCTATCCTAGTCATTTTTCCACTTTGACCAGTTTCTGACCTGTCAATATCTATTGTAGATTTTGGATCTTATTTACCCTTTCATTATCTTACACTAGGGAGACCATATGGTATTTATTCATGTTACTCTGATTTATTTCCCTTATGAGTATGGTCTCAAGTCGCATTCATTAACCCAAAAAAAAGCCATGATGTAATCATTCTTCATAGCTGAGTAGTACTCCATTGTATAAAAATACCACATCTTTTTTTTAAATCTATTCCTCAGTTGATGGGCATTTGCATTGTTCCCAAGATTTGGCTATTACAAATTGTGTTGCTATAAACATGGGTGCACATAAATCATTGTGCTATGGTGTTTTCACTTCTTTTGGAAAATATCTAGAAAGAGAATAGCTGGGTTGAATGGAACTTCTAATCCTAGCTTTTTGAGAAAACTCCAGACTGATTTCCACAGTGTGGAAATCACCAGTCTACACACCCACCAACAGTGGAGAAGAGTTCCTTTTCCCCACATCCCCTCCAACATTTGTTATTGGTTGATTTCTTGATCTTGGCCATTTTTTCTGGGGTGAAATGGAATCTCAGTGTGGTTTTAATTTGCATTTCCCAAATGACCATTCAGTTGAACATTTTTTTTCATGTATTTACTTGCCATTTGTATTTCTTCATCTGAGAAGTGTGTATTCATCTCAGATGCCCATTTTTGGATTGGGTCCTTGAATTTTGGAGGCTTGATTTTTAAAAAATTCTTTATATGTTCTAGATAGAAGTCTTTTGCTTAAGAGATAGTTGGCTAAGATTTTTTCCCAATTAGTGAGTTTTCTATTCACTCTACTGGAGATTTCTTTTGACATGCAAAAACTTTTTAATAAAGTGAGATCCTGTTTGTTGATTTTAGGAGGTATTTCCTGTGCAGTTGATTTTTGTTCATGAACTCTCTGCCTACCTGTATGTCTTCAAGATTTCCACCTTCTTTGTCTTCTGGCAGATTTAGTGTTTCTGTTTTAATATTTAGATCTTTGATCCATTTTGATTTTAGTCTAGTGCATGGTGATAGACATGGGTCTAGTTTTAGTCTTTGGTATACAGAGAGCCAGTTTTTCCAACACCACTTGTTACAGAGGCTGTTTTTCTTCCATGAACTTGTTTGGCTCCTTTGTCAAAGATAAGGTAGCTGAGTGTGTTTGTAGTTGTGGCTGTACGTTCTAATGTATTCTATTGATGTTCAGGTCTGTTTTTATTCCAGTACCTTACTGATTTTATCACAATAGCTTTGTAGTATAATTTCAAGTCAGGGATTGTGATGCCTCCTGCCTTGAATTTGTTGCTTAGAATTCTTTTTGCTATTCTGTGTCTCCTCTGGTTCTAGATGTATTTTAGGAACAACTTCTAAATATGTGAGATATGCTAATGGTATTTTTATTGGAACTACATTACAGTAGTATATATATATATATATATATATAGTAGTATAGTATAACAATTTTGGGAGAATGGCCATTTTCACAATGTTTGTTCTCCCTGTCCATTAACAAGGAATATCTTTCCTTCTTCTGAAATCCTATTTGATTTCTTTTTTCAAACTAATGTAATTTTCAACATATAGATCTTTTACTTCCTTTGTTAGATTGGTTCCTAAGTATTTCATTTATTTGAGTGCTATTGTGAAGGGTATGGTTTTTCTTATTTTTCTTAGTGAGTTTGTTGTTTGTGTACAGCAATAGTATTGATTTTTGAATGTTAAATTTGTATCCAGCTATAGTACTGAATTTGTTTATTTGATCTAGGAGTCTTTCAGTAGAGTTTTGGGGTCTTCTGTGTAAAGAATCATGTCATCTGCAAATAACGATAATTGAACTTCTTCCTTTCCTATCCTTATGTCTTTTATTTCTCTCTCTTGTCTAAGTGCTCTGGCTAATATTTCCAGAACAGTATTGAATAGGAGCAATAATAGTGGACATCCTTGTCTTGTTCCTGATTTTAGGTTGAAAGTTTCAGTTTTTGTCCATTTAGTAAAATGTTGGCTATTGGTTTATCATATATGGCTTTCATCAGATTGAGGTAAGAGCCATCTGTTTTGATTTTATGTAGGATTTTTATTATGATTGAATGTTAGACTTTATTAAAAGGTTTTTCTGCATCTACTGAGATGATCATATGATTTTCATCTTTGGCTCTGTTGATGTGGTTTATTATGTTTATTCATTTCTGTATGTTGAACCATCCTTGAATTCCTGGGAAGAATCCCACTGGGTTGTGCTGTACAATCTTCTTGATGATCTGCTACATTTTGTTTATCAGTACTTTATTGAGAATTTTTGGATCTATTTTCATTAGGGAGATTGGCCTGTAGTTCTCTTTTAGTTGAGTGTTTCTCTGATTTTGGAATGAGGGTAATACTTGCTTCCAGGAATAAGTTAGGGAGAACTGCTTCCCTTTCAATGTCATTGAAGAGTTTGAAGGATGTTGGCATTAAGTCTTCCCTAAATTTCCTGTAGAATTCAGCAGTAAATCCATCAGTACCTAGACCTTTTTTTGTGTGTGTGGTAAGGTTCTAATTACATTTTCAATTTAATTAACTCAAATTGGGTTTTTCAGCAGTTTTATATCTTCTTGACCTATCTTTGGTAATTCATATGTTTCTAGGAATCTGTCCATTTCTTCTGTGTTATCAAACCTATGAGATTAAAGATTTTCAAAGTAAGTATTGATGATCTTCTGTTTCCACAGTCTCCAGAGATTTCAACATTTTCAGTCTTTATTGCATGAATTTGAGTTTTTTCTTCCCTTTGTTTGATAAGATTAGCTAGGTATTTATAAATTTTTTGTATTCTTTCAAAAAACCAACCCTTCAATTTATTGATTCTTTGTATTTTTTTCTGAGTCTCACTTGCATTAATTTCTGCTCTGAACTTTATAATGTCTCCCTTCTTTGGGCTTTGGACTTGACTTGTTCTTCTTTTTCTAAATATTTGAGATGTAGCATCAGGTTGTTTATTTGTATTTGTTCTGTTTTCTCAATTTGAGAATTCACTACTATAAATTTACCTTTGGCAACTGCTTTCATTGTATCCCACAGGTTCTGGTATGTTTCATTTGTATTTTTGCTCACATGTAGATATTGTTTAATTGCTTATTTAATTTCCTATGTGACCCATTGTTTATTTAGGAGGCTATTACTTAATTTCCATGGGTTTGTGAAGTTTTCACAATTTCTTTTGTCATTAATTTCCAATTTCATGGCTCTATGGTCAGATAATATGCATGGGATAATTTCAATTCTTTTGCATTTACTTAAGCGTGTTCTATGGACTAGTATGTGGTCTGTTTTAGAGAATGTCCCATGTGCACCTGAGAGGAATGTTTATTCTGGTTTTGTTGGGTGAAATACGCTGTACACATCTACTAAGTCCATTTGTTCACCAGTTTGATTCAGTTCTGTCATTGCTTTGTTGATTTTTTGTCTAATAATGTCTCCTTGTGACAATGGAATGTTAAGGTCTCCTGTTATGATTGTATTATTGCTTATTTGCTATTTCATGTCTATTAATATTTGTCTTATATATCTGGGTGCTCCCATATTTGGTTCATATGTATTTATGATTGTTATCCCTTCCTCTTGATGTTTTCCCCTAACAAGTATGTAGTGATCTTCTTTATCTCTTTTTATCCTTCTTGGTTTGAAGTTCACATTGTCTACAAAAAGAATTGCTACCTTTGCATTTTTCTGGGTTCCTGTCACATGGTGTATTGTTTTCCATACTTTAACTTTCAGTCTATGAATTTCCTTTGGCATTGAATGTGTTTCATGTATACAGGATATTGTTGGATTTTGTTTCTCAATCTACTCTGCCCGTCCATTTGTTTTGTTTGGAATTAAGACCATTTACATTAATGGTAATAGCTCCTATGTCTTGGCTTATCTTTGTCAGGTTGTCTTTCTGTTGTTGGTTTCCTACTTTTACCCCTCTGTTTAATTGCCTGTCCTGCTTGTTGGTTGCTTGTTCTTTCTATTGTCGTTCTTGTAATTGTGATCATTTGTATGTGTTTCTAGAATATCTTTTGTTACTCTTTTTGGGGTTGGTTGAGTGGTCATGAAGCTCTTCAGTTGTTCTTTGTTATGGAAGTATCTTATTTCTCCATTGATTTTGAAAGATAGTTTTGCAGGGTACATCTTTCTGGGTTGGAAGTTGTTTTCTTTCAGGATTTGGACCACTTCACTCCAAACTCTTGTTAACTTGATGGTTTGTGTTGTGAATTCTGCTGTGATTCTGACAGACTTTCCTTTATAGGTGATATGTTTCTTTTCTCTACCAGCTTTTAATATGCTATTCTTGTGCTGAATTTCTGGGATCATGATTATTATATATTGAGGTATAAATTAATTTATTTATGGCTAATTGGAGTGGTATATGCTTAATTTATCTGTATGTCAGGTTCTTTTCCCATGTTGGGTTAATTTTCTGCTATTGTATCTCTAAATAGTTATTTTATGTCATTTATGTTGTCTCTATTTTTGTTGACACCCACCATGTTTATATTGCTCCTCTTTGCATCATCTTACAGCTGTTGAATTGTTATTTCCTGATTCCTTATTATTTTTAAGAGCTCTTTACTTTGATCATCCCTAGTTACAATCATGACTTCAAAGTCTGAGAGTCTGTCTTCAGTTTCATTTATGCAGTTTTGCAAGCTTTTCATGGAATTTTTTATTTCCTGAATGTCTCCTAGAATATATTTAATGTATTCTAATTGTTTCCTGTACTGTACATTCAAGGTTTCCATCACTTTCCTATGCCCCTCTATTTTTTTTTATCTATGTGTTCTTTGGATATATTCACCAATTCTTTCATTATATTTATCATATCTGTTTATACTGAGCAATTATTTTTATCTGATTTCCTTTACAGCTTCCTGGAGTTATTTCTTTTCTTCCCTTGCTATAATTTCAGAGATTTCAGGTGTGTGTTTGATTTCCAAATTCATCCATGGCTATGTCTCCAGGATCTGGATGGGCTGGAAGTTTGAGATTGCATTTTGTTTTTTTGGTTTGGCATTTTCCTTTGTTCCTTCAAATCAGCCAGATACCAAGTCCTAGATGCTTCTAGTTCTGGTTTTGGGATCATTTGGCATAGACAATTGTTCCCTGCAGGCTTCACCAAGGGTTCCCAGTTGACTGCCGGTTTCTAGACACTGGTTCCCTGCCCCCACAGGCCTCCGAGATGTTTCCCAGGTGTGGATGAATCATTTTGTGAAGATTTCCCAGTTCTAGCAGGTCTCACTGTGTGTTCCCAGATGACTGCGAGTCGCTGAGCACAGGCTTCCAGTCCTGGGTGTTCCTGGATGACTGTGGGTTGATGGGTGCAGAATCCGGGTCCCTGCAGGCCTCAGAAATGCTTTCTGTGTGTGAGAAGGCCTCTGTGTACAGCTTCACAGTCTGCAGTAGTTTCACTGAGTATTCCCAGATGACTGCAGGACCCTGTGTACAGATTCTCAGTCCCCATGTGCCTCAGAGATTGTGTTTGGGTGTGGGAGGGCCATTGGGCACAGCTTGCCAGTCTTTAAGAGTCTCACCAAAGTGTTTCTGGATGACTTCTGGTCACTGGACATAGACTGGTTGTCCCTCTAGCCCTCATAGATGGTATTCAGGAGTGGGTGGGCCACTGGGTACAGCTTCCAAAGTCCCCAAGAGCTTTACCAAGGGTTCTTGGGTGATTGCTGGTCACTGGGGGCAAACTTGGGTTTTATAAGTTTTGAAATGACTTATGGAACTCAGGGAAATACTTTATTTCTCTGTACCCATTTATCATAAAGAATGTTGCACAGGATGCAGATGACACCCTGTTTGAGGAGACAGCAAGGTAGGGGAGAAGAAACATAGAGCTTCTTCACCCTCTCTAGGCATACTACCCTGCAGATACCTCCACATATTCAGCAGCTTAGAAGATATCCAAACTCAAGAGTCCAGAGCTGTCTATGGCGTCTTCATCACATAGGTAGACATGATCTATTTTTTTATACAGTGTCCAGCCTTACTTCCCTTCCTAGAGGGTGAAGCATGGGGCTGAAGCTTCCAAGCTTCTAAACGTTGTTTAGTGTTTTGGGCAACCAACCCTCATCTAAGAGCTCATCAAGAGTCACCAGAATATAACAAAACATGTCCTCTTCCCTAGGAGATTCCAAAGCATTAGAAACTCTGTATCTGGGATTGGTGCCAGAGATTAAATATTGGAACAAAAGATGTGCCTAATATCCCTGGGACTTAGAAAATTACAAGAGTTTTAGGAGCTCTATACCAGAATACAAAGACAAAAACCAAATACATATTTCTTACTATATTACATGACAGTAGTCATTTGTGAATTCCAAGTGTAAGTTATGTTTATTACCTACCTCAAAAGCTTTTTTTTGTAGAAACTATAGGTGAATAAAATGGCAAATAAAATATTACAAAGAATATCTGGTCTTCCAGCTAAAACATTAATATTTTCATAGTTATATAATCTTTCATGCTTGTTGCAGTCCCTTCTATGCCACCGGCCACTAAAAATCTCACTAGTGTCAGGTATGTAGGTAATACCATCTCACCTTGATACCCTCCTATTAGGAGAAGCTAGATAAGTGCATATTTATATAGAATGCCCCATGACAGGGAAAGGTTTTAAAGTAACTGGCCAGAGTTTTTGAGATAGTTTTAAATGGGACTTTGAGAAAGAAGAGATCAAAAGAGATGTTAAATTTTGTTTGTGTTTCTTTCAGTTTTATCCAAGTATGAAAACCAGATTACTATTTTTGCTGACTACCTAGAAGAATTTCCAGATACTGATGAGCTGGTATGGATCCTGGGGAAGCAGCATCTCCTTAAAACAGGTATAGCTTGGCAGCAGTTATCTTTGGGAATCCAACTAAGTTGGGCAACTGAGATTAAGTTCCCACCTTGCTCTCCTTCTTAGGTTAATGAAGCTGTTTCCTTGACAGATGTTGATGCTACTCTGAGGCAAATGTATATTGTAGCAAATGGAATTTAAGCCTCAATTCCCTTGTTTGCTTCACAGGTCCCTTTTGAGATCCTGAAAATCCCTAATAGTGTATTCACATATAGTAACAAGTTTTTGTATAATTTGTAAAATTAATATTTTTTAAAAATTTTTCTTAAAGGAGAACATCCCAATTCTAGAAATACTGGTATCAAAAAACATGGGTCCATTCTTGGTTATCACTAAACAGTATCCAGTCTTTGGTAACCAGAGTATATATTTCTCATTTATCTCACATTGTTGTCCATCTCAATAGAAACACCCAGGGACTTCTAAACAAGCCATGGCTGTTAGAAACAATATCATACATACAAAATCTTATGTTTTAAATCTTTTTTCTGACTATTTCCCTAAGTTTATTCTGGTTTTGTATAGAACTTTTAACCGTTGCAGCTGGAATGGAACAAGAGCTTAATTTATGCTTTTTTATTGTCACATTCCTATAGATTAGGAAAGACTTTTTAACCTAAACTGTTAATGATCCAGCACCCAATACAGCCTGAACTTGGGAAGAGGCAGCTCTGAGAATTATGTTTCTGAGAGATCCTATTTAGTGGAATTTAGCATGCTAAGTAAGGAACAGGAAGAAGCTGATTAAAAGGTAGGAGAGAAAGTTAGGCATTGCCTCATCCTCTTGAGTTTGGCTTCATTATTTTGTTTTTTTTTTAATTTTATTTAAAGAGGGGGGAAGCAAAACAGAAAAAAGGGTAGAAACAATACAGAATTTCAAAAAAAGAATTAACCAGTAAGAAATCACTATTTGATACATTACATATTGTCTTCTTGGATGTAGTTGTTCAAGTTACAAAATTAAACCATACAAAGTGGACATTCAAACAGTGGGGCTGCAAACAGTTCTGTTCACCAATCTAAAAAAAACTTGGTAACATGGTTATCAATCCTACACACTTAAGTACACATACAGTTATCTCTTTTAGAGCACTTTCTTTTCCTCCTATTGCTTTTTTAAAAATTGTTTTATTTAAAGAAAATATTTTGAAACGGAAAGAGGGTAGAAACAATACAAAATCTCAAAAACAAAACAAAGAAAAAACAAAAAAAGAACAAAATAGTAACCAGTAAAAAACACTAGTTGATAATTATATATTTTCCTCTTAGATGCAGTTGTTCAAGTTACAAAACTAAAGTCCACAAAGTGGACATCCAAACAGTGAGACTGCAGTCAGTTTTGCTTATCCATCCAACTAAAATTTAGCAACATGGTTATTAATTCCACACACTCAAACATACATGCAGTTATATCCTTTAGAATATTCTCTTTTCCTTTTTTTCCTTTATAATAACTATAATCCATTCTGGTAAACTACTTTGAAGTTCTACACATGTCTAAGTCTCTACACATATATCTAGCCTTTCTGTATTAGAGGGAGAAACAAATCAAAAAAAGCCAGCAATACAAATTCCTAGAGAAACACGAAATGAAAAGAACATACAAAAACACAACATTAGGTGATCTATGGTAGTCACTATGATGTCTCTAGTTATTTTCAACAAAATTGTCTATATCGTCAAATATAATATAAACTTAGCATTGCTTTACATTATTAATAAAATCTAAACATTGGAGACATTATGGGACTTAAAAGGCAGTTAACAATCAAACCAGAATGGGTATCCTATTGAATCCTGTCATCTTCAGAGTAGTTGCCCCTACTCTCAGACTCTACACTCTCAAGCCTACCAGATTAAAATAAAATCAGTCAAGATAAAATAGTGATATAACCAATCTTCTCTGTTTTATCTCTGCTGTGCTATTTTTCTGTTATTATTTGTTTACTTTTCTCCTTCATTCCACTGTCTACCCCTTTCTTTGAGGCCTTTCTGCCATTATTCCTGGAACCCTGGTGGTTTTCTTCTCTCTCTCTAAAATGTCCTTCAGTATTCTTTGCAGGGTTGGATTGGTGATCACAAACTCCCCCAGTTCCTCTTTGTCGTGGAAATATCTTGTCTCTCCATTAATTTTGAGAGACAGTTTTGCAGGGTACATCATTCTGGGTTGGAGGTTATTTTCTTTCAGGGTTTGGAATATTTCACTCCAAGCTCTTCATGATTTGATGGTTTGCATTGAGAAGTCTGCTGTGATTTTGATGAGTTTTCCTTTATAGGTAATCTGTTTCTTTTCTCCGACTGCTTTTAATATTCTGTTCTTGTGATGGATTTCTGAGATCCTGACTATTATATGTCTGGGTGTAGATCTGTTTTGGTTGTAGCTGGCTGGAGTTCTATATGCCTCATTTATATGAACTTCACCTCTGTTACCTATGTTTGGGAAGTTTTCCTTAATTATTTCTTTGAATAGACTTTTTATTTCATTTGTATGAGATACCATCTAAGCACTTCACATACATTATCCTTTTGAATGTTCACAACTCAGTGAATTAGGTATGATTCTCCACATTTTGCAGATGAAGAAACTAAAGTTCAGAAATGTTAAGTTTAGTTGTGACCTTTGTTAACAAGGTCACGCAGCTGGTAAGTAGCAGAATCAAGGTGCAAGCTCAGGCAGTGTATAACTCTAGGAATCTTACTCTTAACCATTATATGTCTGCTTCCCAAAATGTGCTAGGCACTGGGATTAGGAAGGGAAGGGAAATCTAGACAACTCAACTTTCTGATTTTCTTAAAGGAAAGGAATGAGAGAAAATGGAAACTACTGGCTAAAATTGGATTTCTCTTTTTTCTTTTAAAGCATGGTAACTATAACTTCTATACAGAATACAAATATGGCTATGTTGTTAAGAAGGCAAGAGATGACTAAGAAAAATACCGTATCTAAGTAGAAATGGAAATTAAGAAGTTGTATTGGTGACCACTGAAGTAAATTTATCATTAAATACCAGAAAGCATGTTTTGAATAAAGACAAAAACGTTTTTATACACTAACTACAAATGCCAGTTGTACAAGGTATTATGGGTAAATGTATTGCACATGTTATTTGCTTAGTGAGGATATTCCTTTCCAGTTAAATGCATACATTGCACATGTAAACATACATGCATACACAAACTCCTAGTTTTAAATTACAGAAAATGTTGTAACAGTAATGGTGAGAGATCCAGCCAATTATCATCTTTCAGACTTTGTGAGTGAGTTATATAGGTTCCTTTGTTTTCTTATTCCTTGTCTATTGGCCATGAATTCAGTATTAGTACCTTCCAGGAACATGATACTTAATGAGAAAGAGACAGGAACCACCCAATATCAGGGAAAAATACTGAAATTATTTGGCTGAAATAAGATTGGATTTCCTATGAATTTTCCCTAGGCCTATAACAATGGAATTGATTAGTTATTTGCAAGTAAGTTTTCTACTAGCATAGGAGTTAAACACAGGCATTTTTAGATGGAATATGGTGACTTAATTTTATTTTCTCATTTATTTACAGAAAAATCTAAGCTGTTGTCTGATATAAGTGCTCGTCTATGGTTTACATACAGAAGGAAATTTTCACCAATTGGTAGGTATATCGCTTGTACTATGCTTTGTTCTTTATAGATCGATTGGCTGAGGTTATCAGTGACTTCATACAAACCTCAGAATTAACAGCTCACTATGCAAAGTATTTGATTTATGGGAATAGGTAAGTCTTATACTTCACCCACAAGTTTCATTGCTTAAGTACCTCATCATGCATGTTACTGTGGTGTTGACATGTTCTACCAGTATGCCTTTGAGTCCACTTCCAACTGTTCATACACCAAATGGGATTATTTATTTTACTTTTGAGAATAAGGAAAAATGAAATCAACTTTTAATTTGGGTAATATCTATTAAATTATAAGTCACTGTTTTGTTGAACTTACTAAAGATAATTCTGCCTTAAAGGAAAGAAAATAATTCTGAAATGAATGCACTTTACATTGGAAGATGAGTTATGATAGATTTCCTCACAACTAATTCTACTCTGTTACTAACTGTCATCTAGAAAAAAGATAGATACATAAGTTAAGTGAATATACTTCCTTGAGAGGATTTGTAAAATGTTTGCAAGCCAGGTGGTCACTTCCTAATATCTGGTCCTGTAGGGTGCAAATAATAGAAGCTACTCTCCTAAGCAGAAGCTTGTCTGACCAATTTTAAGGCAGGACTGAACCTAGTAATTGGAGTTAAATAATCTTCCTGTGAAGGACCAAAAATAAAATCCCACATTTTCTTTGCTCTTCATAGAAAGTCCCAAGCAGTAACACAGAAGAATAATCTTTATCATCCAGTGGTTCTAAATTATTAACTTTCTCTAGGCAAGGAATTCTTTGCTAGACTGGAAAATATTTCCCATTCAACTCTGACAATATTTTGTCAACAGATGATCTGGCCTATAATTTGAGCATTAGCAAGAACCACACAGGATGGTATAAATACCTGGTATTACAAGTATGGAAGTAATGTAAAATACTATTAAGAAATTAGAAATGTTCTATAACTTTAAGATGTACAAAACCAATTAATCTTTTGAGATCATGCTTAGAGCATACTTTTCAACTTCTATGTGGGGAAAGGAAAATAAGGAAAACAAATTGCATCCATACCTAGAAGTCTCCAAAGCTGGGCATGGTGGCATATGCTTGTAATCTTAGTGCTCCAGGAGGCTGAGGCAGAGGGATCCAGACTGGGCTACAAAGTGAGTTCAAGGTCAGGCTGAACTACATAGTGAAAACCTGTCTCAAAAAGAAAAAAAGAAACACAACCTGCCCCCCCCCAAAAAAAACCTAAAACCTAGAAGTCTCTGAGCAGGCCTCCTAAGGGATAGGTTTAGTTCATTTTTTAGCTTTGTCTTTGTCTGTAGAAGCTATTTGGATGACTCAGCATTATCATTGCCATTTTCAAACCTAAATCCAAGCCCTATTTGATCTGTGACTGTATTTCTTGCCTCCCTTCTAAGAATATGTGTGTTGGCTTGTCTTGGGTGACAAATATGCTGATTTCTCAGGAAAAGACAATTTAAGGTACCCTTATTCATTCCCATCCAATTTGCCAACAGGGGGAACAGGCCCTTCATCAGATGCTGGCTGGGGATGTATGCTGCGCTGTGGACAGATGATGCTGGCTCAAGCTCTTATCTGTAGACACTTGGGAAGGGGTGAGTTCTATTTTTTCTAACAATGGCTTTGGATGCCTCTGTAGTATCATTTGCTGTTGTTGGTATGGCATTAACACTAAGCTTTAAGAAGACTCAGTAACAAAGCTATAGGCCTTAAAATATTGTCTGCATGTTCAAGTGTTGGGGTTGTCAAGTCAACAAAGCCTCTCTTAAGAAGGAAATAGGCAGTATTTTCCTGTGACTCACCAAGTTATTTTCCAAAGATAGAATCGAATGTTGAAGCACATGTGTCATTTAGAGTTTCCAACTTTGCCATTGTTTGAGTTCTTAAAAATTCCAGATAACAAAGGGAATAGGAGGGGGTGGTGGCAAGTCTGCATCTTGAACTCATTTAGAATATCCATGTAGACCTAAAGTAAGTGCCTAATGAGAGAGCTGGCACTATTTGGGTTTTGATCCCTGAGGATGTCTTTTCCATGATGAAAGAATCCTTAAATTAGCTTTCTCAGGAGGTTGCTTCATAGTCAAGAAGCTTCCAGTTGCAGTTGTTGACACTCTTGAGGCTTGCATTCTTTAAGACATATGCATGCTCCCTGTAGGCATCTAGAGGACAGGGCTAGAAGCTGTACTTGCATGAAAGTCCAAGTGGACTTGGGGAAGAAAAGGTGAAATGACACTTTGGGTGAGATGGACTGAAGAACCTATTGGCTACTGCTGATGGAAGTGTGGAAGTATCACTCTCCTGTACCCAATTTGCAAACTGAGACAACCTCTGTAGTTTTCAGTGAAGAATCAGGAAGTTCTGAGATTTCAGGACTTACTGTCTTCTCTGCAGGGTTTAGAATAATATCCTGTGCTTGCTTTATTTGGGTAATTTCCTTCTTTTCTTTTCTTTTTTTAAATGCTAAGATCTCGAGTATATTTTATTCTTGGAACCTCACTAATTAACAAAAATGAAATAATCTGCAGGAAATATTCATTCCAAATACAGCATAGGTCAAGCAAGGCTCTTATTGAGGTAATAAGAATCCTAACTGCCATCTTAAAATTTGATAGCCCACCAAGGTATGTCAAAATATAAAATGTCAAGATTTCTTCTGTAAGCATTTAGTTTACAGATGATCATCTTTCACTAATAACCTATAACAATTCAAAACAGTTATCTTAATTTACAAGTTAACTGCTTCCTCAAGCATTTCTAAAATGCCTTTCCCTACAAATACCAGTCCTAGAGAAATGTAGTTAAATTAGATAGGAACATCACAATCACCTCAAATACTGTCTTAGAGTAGTTACTCAGGACCTTAAAATGATATGATTCAAAATCTATTTTGAAGTACTTCAACTCACAAAATTTAACACTACTAATGACTTATACATTTTCTAACATATATATGCTTTTATAATTTACCATCTTTGAGGTAAAAGAAAAAAAAATATTGAGGAATGAACAGAATTGTCAAGGACAAAGCTTAAAATCATTCTGCAAAAACACACATTTTTAAAGTTCATTAAGTTCTAGATGTTCTTAGAAAAGAATATGGGTATGTTTGGTTTTTTTTTCTCTCAAAACACTACTAAAGCTGTGCCATACAAACTATTAAACAGAAATTTTAAAAAATCTGTCAAGGCCTCTTCTCTTGTGTTTTAAGAGAAAGCTGGTTCAGCATATTAAAACAAAGACATACAAATAATATACATAATTTTATTACAGATTAAAAACTAAAAACAAAATGCAACATCCTAAAAAACCCAAAACATACTATTGGTACTAGTTCCTACAAATTTGCTATGCTACCATACACATGAAAGAAACCATTAAATATTTAGGAGCATTCAAGATTAAAAACTTTAAAATCTAACTGTAATAGCCCTTCAAAAAGCTACAACCTGAATTTTTTAAAAAAGTATTCTTTCTCCAAAGAATTTTATCAGCTATGTAAAAGTCTGTATAGTTTTTATATTGAAGCTAATGTTGAGCTGCACTTGAATTCACATTCTTAGCAAAACAGTTGCCTGAGCACACATATACTTTACATGCCATTATAGGACAGCCACTTATTCTTCATCTTCATCTTTTTCCTCCTCGTCTTCTTCTTCTTCCTTTTCCTCCTCCTCCTCTTCTGGTTCATTCTTCTTTGAGCCTGTTGGCTACCAGGACCCTTCTTTTCTGTTTCATTTTTGCCCTTGGCACGGTATGCAGCAATATCCTTTTCATATTTCTACTTTAGCTTAGCTGCTTTTTGTTCATATGGTTGTTTATCTTTAGCTGAATCCTCAGACTACATTTCACCCAATTTTTTTTGCAATCTCTCCAATGGAAAGGCCGGGATGTTCACTTTTGATCTTTGGTTAATGTTCAGAGCAAAACAAGAAGAAGGCAGATGGTGGTCTTTTAGGACCATTACGATCTTTCTTCTTTCCTCTCTTATCACCTTCTTTGAGAGGAACATAATTTTCTTCTCTCTGTCATAGTGAGCTTTATCACCCTCTGCCTTATCTTCAAACTTGGACTTTTCTGTGGCAGACATAGTCTTCCATCTCTCTGAGCACTTCTTGGAGAACTCGGCATAGTAGACCGAGGAGTCGGGATGCTTCTTCTTGTGCTCCTAGCAGCAGGTCTGCACGAAGAAAGTGTACAAGGACATCTTGCCCTATGGACATCTTGCCCCATGGCTTTTTGGGGTCTCTCTTGCCTATGTCAGCGCGACCTAGTGTGAGCTTTTCCTCAGAGTCCCGCAGAGTGGCAAAGTCTGACTGAGACTCTTTCTCCATAAGGCTCCGGCAGGAACTACCTTTTCTCTTCTCTTCTCTTCTCTTCTCTTCTCTTCTCTTCTCTTCTC
>PVLA01007066.1:42302-112430 GCA_004027455.1 Hydrochoerus hydrochaeris | reverse complement strand
TAAATAAAACCAAGTCAAATAATGTGAACATTTACACATCTGAGCAAGCAACAATCTTTTGGAGTAAATTGAGTTGAGGCTTCAGCCAGAGGAAGTCAGCATGATCAAAAGAGTGACCAGGCAAATCACTCATCAAAGGAAGGGGTTCGCTTTTGTTCATTTGATGGGATGAACTAGTTCAGTAACTGTCCCATTAGTCAAGTGCATAGTTTTAAGTGATGTTTTCCTTTTTTGTGTGAAAATTTTCTGGCTTCATATTTGGGGTAATGGGTGATCAGTTTTGCTCAGGAACTGCTGTGTTACTTTTTAATTTTATTTTTACTTTAGTAGTCCATGTTTGTAGTACATAGTGTTTGCATTTATCTTAGTGAGTAGATACATGTAATCAAGTTAATTCTTTTTCCCCCTTTCCTTCTACTCCTTCCCCCATCCATCTCAAGTTTTCCTGCTGATTTGCAAACGATATAATTCCTTGTTTCTTAAGTCTTTGTTTACATTTTGTTTTTAAAAATTACTTATGTGTTGGTATTTTCTTATAGGTATGCATGATTTATTTCATTTAACATTATGGTCTCAATGTACATCTGTTTTCTTACAAATGTCTCAATGTGTTCTTCTTTATAGCACATTATGGCTAAGTACCAAATTTTCTTTATCCATTCATCTGCTGATAGATTGGTTGGCCTCTCCCCAAATTAAGCTATTATGAGTTGTGTTGCTATAAACATGTCTATGTATGTATCTTTGTGGCTTGATATCTTTAACTTCTTTGGAAAGATACCTAGAAAGGGAATAGCTAGTCAAATGGAATTTCTAGTTTTAGATTTTTGAGTAGTTTCCATAATGGTTTGCATAGTGTTTGTGCCAGTTTACATTCCCACCAACATGCAGAACAGTGCCTTTTGCTTCACAATCTTATCAAAATTTATTGTTGTTTGATATTTTGATGATAGCTGTTCTTTCTAGAGTAAGTTGAATTCTCAGTTTCACATTGCTCTTATGACTGGTATTAACATCTTGCATAAATATCCTGGTCTTACAATAGACTTGGAAGGTTTTCAGTGCTTGAGCTGCTGAAAAAGGCACAAACATAGGGTAGAAGAAGGTTCCAGTGAGTAATAGACCATGGTGATCCTGTATTATATTCTTGGCCAAAACATTCTTAACTGATCATCATGGCTGTATGCAGAGCTTAGCAGGATCTGACACAATGCTTAAACCAGCAAAGAGGAAGACAGACATTCTAATCTTTTTATT
The DNA here is from genome assembly GCA_004027455.1 of Hydrochoerus hydrochaeris. Lineage (NCBI taxonomy): Eukaryota > Metazoa > Chordata > Mammalia > Rodentia > Hydrochaeridae > Hydrochoerus > Hydrochoerus hydrochaeris. The sequence continues at coordinate 111,173 of PVLA01007066.1, read as the reverse complement.
TTATTTTAGTCACTTAGAAAATGTAAGCTCAAATGAGGAATCATTGGAGTTTTAGCAAAAAGTAGCCTTTAAATTTTTGCAGAGTAACCTAGATAACTGATATCGTTATCCACACAATAAAGGTGTGGTCTATAGTGAAGCTAGAGGAAAACTAAGAGTAATGATTATTAAATCTACTAAGAGCAAGTGAAGCTAGTGGATTTATTTAGGTTTTTTCCCTCAATAATGATTCCTTCACTTTGTGAAAGTATTGTGCTTCTGTGGCCTTGTCAGAGTCTCATGAATGGCCTGTTGAAAGGAGAAAAATGGTGGTGAAGCAACAAAGCGTAATAACCATTTACTATGCCCAGAGGTTTATTTTCTTGGGCCAATGCTTAGTCCCACCATAATGGGTCTTGTGTCTCAAAAGAATGATAGTGCTATGTAGAAAGTACAGAATCCAGCTTGTAGAGGGTCCTATTGAGCAAAACCTAGAATAGTTTGTGCAATGACATAACCTAAGGTCAAGAATGAATGAATAAACAGAAAGAAGATCTAACAATTGATATACTGTTAACAAATGTAGAAGAAACAATTAATTTACAAAAATAATGTTAGGAAATCACCAGAGAAATTATTAATTCAATTTAGAAAATGCAAAGATTTTTTAGAAACAGGATATTTATGTAGTCTTAACTTACTACTTATTCAAATACTGCAAAGCAAAAAATAGTGATATGACAAAGGAAAAACTGGCAAAAGTACTGAGCAAAATTAATATCTCAAATAATGGGGCAAATTGAAATCACTGGCAGATGATAAAATCTAAGGCAGTGATAAAGCATCATGCCTGTTTTAAATATGCTAGAATTTATGACATAAAATGAGTAATAATGACTCAAAATTCAGGAATATTCTACAAAATATTTCATCAAATACTCAGTTATCTCAAGATTATGGAAATCACGGAAGAACTGAAAAAATTTTTACCATTGTAATATAATAAAGCAACACGTATACATGCAACCCATTTTGAAATTGACTATTTTACTATAAAAAACATTATTGAAGTTATTGATAACATTTGAAGTTTTATGGATTACTAACAGTTAATTTTCTGATTTTTATGGTTAACTGACTTCAAGTAAAATAACTGTAGTTATATAGACTAATCAGTAGTGATGAAACATCAGCTTAGCAGCTTAGTTACAAGTAACTCAGAAAAAAAGAAAACGTATGCTGAAAGTGATAAATAAAAGTAAAAATAAGAATCATTGCATGGAGCTACAATGAAGATCTTAAGAATGGATCCACCAGTGTCTCAGTGAATATATGCCACTTAATGATATATTTGACCATGAAAGAACCAAAGACCCATCATAAAGAATTGAAAATTGAATGGATCTGTGACTATTCAACAGGCTGGTTGCCTAAATATAAGAAAAGACATGATATTAAATTTTTAAAGATGTGCGATGATAAAGCAGTTCCTTATCACAAGGTGGTGGAGGTATTTGTTGATGTGCTTGCCACGGTCATTAGGGATGAAAATATGATGCCAGGACAAGCTTGTAATACTGATCAAGGAGCCCTGTTCTGGCACTATTGCTTCAGAAAGTCACAGAATCTGGCTGATGAGCCAGCTCTGACAAAAGCCAAGAATATGAATGACATAGTAACATTGCTAGGATGTGCTAAGGCAGCGATCATGAGTAAGACAGGCTGAGATAGGCAAATAACTTGTGTCCTTGCCAAGAAATGAATTTCTTCTAGCCCAGTATGCTAACAAAAAGCATGCATCTCATTTTGAATACTTTTCATAACATTTTGGGCCAGTGGCTTGTGCTTACCACAAAATTGGACTGATTGATAATCGCTAGATTTTGATTCTATTTGGCAACTATCCTGCTCTTCCTCCGAGTCATCAAAAATGATGTCTATGCCATATACTTTTCCCTAAGGGTGGGCTCATTAATTCAGCCATGCCACCAGGATATCCTAAGCTCTCTCGAGAACAAATAGCAAAGTATTTCTTTTAACAGTGTGTAGGCAGCAGTGAACAAAGATGTGGGTACAGAAGAATTTCAAAAGCAGTTTGGCATGAGGGATGGTATTGCTAATGCTTTGGAGCCAGTGGTTGACATACAGTTGTGCATCCCTGGATGACTTCCGGTCTGTGACTATGTTCAGTGATCGTATTGAACACAGACATATTTGAAAGATTTTTATATGTCAAATAAAGTAAAAGCAAAAAAATGACTGACCTCCTTATGTAGACAAACAAGTTACTTCCAGAGTCTGTCAGTCAGCTGGAAAATGTGAATATTGAAGATTTCATCATTAATAATGAGGTACCAGTTGTTCATCCATTGATGGGTATGAAATAGAAAAGACAGTCCTTATTAAGGTGATTATGACCATTACAATGATGATGACAATGGTGTTCACACTGTAGTAAGAAGGCTTACAGATGATGTGGTAAAATGGCACAATGGGCTTATAAAGAATTACAGCAGCAGGCATTCATGACAGGATGAGAAATCATGTAAGTTTATAGAATCAAAGACGGTCTTCTAAGACAAAAAGTGTTAAGTAGCTAGGAGAGTCTCAAGGAAACATCCAGGAAGCTGTCCAGAAAAATGCCTCCTCATTCCTAGAGAACCTGCTTCCTGGTTCTTTAACGCTTCTGCCTCTGCTCACCTAAAAGAATAGAATAAAATGTGCAGTAACCTTTTAAATGAGCATGATTTTATAGGTAGAGACTGAAAGTTGCCAGAAGTTGCTCTTGCTGGTGTTGAGCAGCTGACACAGGGATTCTGGTGATGCCATTTTGCAACTCAGTAAACATCTTAAACATTTAGGATAAAGATACTCAACTTGTATACATTTAGGAAATCCAGAATAATTCAATAATAATTTTTCTTGCAGAATTCTTTAAGAACTCAACATATATAAAATTAGATATTGCTCTTCCTTACATATTAAAACTCCTGAATTAAAATGTCTGTCCTAAAGTTGTAACAATTTTATTTCTATTTCAAGTTCTTCCTAGTACTAAAATCTGTATGAAATATTCATGAAGACTGCAGACTACTATGAAATCTGCATAGTACTCATTCTTGTTAATTGAGTTGGAGTTTCTGTCCTGATGACTGAATTTTACTTCCTTTCCCTAACTTCTCCCTTCCTTAGAGAACTATTTAAAATTCAGTGCTTGAACAAATGGGATCATGTCATTATCCTTCCAATTTATCTGTCTCATATATTATAACCCCTTAACCCTGTATTTTATTCAAATGAGAGTTCTGATCCTGAACAACAAAATACTGGATGATATTGGAGTTCATTGCTACCTACTCTCCAAATCTTGCTACACTTCCCTGATACCAATTTTCCAAATCTTAGAATCTTTGAGGGATACTAGGTTTGTGCTTAGTTTTAATACTTTACTCACTATTATAGTATTTTTCATATTCAAGATAATCTGCAACAAAAGTTATATTGTTATTTTTTTAGAGACTGATTTCTTCCAGTTTGAATTTTGTCTCAATTATTGTACTGAATGTGTGAAAATCTTAACCAGAGAGGTAAAAGTGAATAAAACCATAGCCCTTCAGTTTTGTCTGTTACAATGAAGGTTTAGTACATGCAGAGGAATCTGGAGATTCATAAAACTATTTTGATTCTCTCTTTTTTTTTTTGGTGCCAGGGATTGAACATAAGACCTTACACCTGCTAACTATGTGCTGTATCCCAGTTTCCCACTGAATTATGTTTCATACTGGATTGACTTCAATGGAAAAAATGAGTAAATCACTAAATGAAACATATATCTTGATGATTTCTCATATAAGATGACCACTTGGTATATATAAGGGACTGTTGTAAGTATTAATGGGATTGGTATGAAAGGAGGATAATGCATTACCCCATAAAGCAAAACTTGTTAAATGAAAAAGATTAAAATCACAAATAAGCTTCAATGCTTTCCTTTCATCTGATGATTAAAAAAATTATAGATAATATTGTCAAAAACTGGATGATTTTATGACCTTGTTTATGCCTCAGGTATGGCTTAAATACCTTTTTCCCAGTGATTTATTGATCATATGCTTATTTAAACATTATCCTATCAATACTTCATTTAATAGATATTGATTAGTACTCTGCCAATTTTACATCAGGTGAGGGATACATATATACAGTTAAATAAATTGCATACTCAGAAGTTGTAATATGATAGGGAGGCAGACTCAAATATATTCTTTTTGATTTTAAAAACAAAAAAAGGAAATGATACAAATTTCAAAAAAATAGCAAATTAACACTAGTTAACATATTGTATATTGTTATCTTAGAAGTAGCTTTTCAGGTTATAAGATTTAGGCATAAAATGATCAAGCAATCAAACATTGAGAGCATAAACTATTCTTTTTATAAGTTTATAGAGATTAGTAGTAGTTACCTATCTTGTATATATACACTTACACACAAATACACATATACCTACATAAATATCTTTTCCCTTATTCTTTTTCTCCCTTCCCCATCCTGGTTTTTCTTTCTTTTTAAACATTTTCTTTTCCTTTCATCTTTACAATATCTATTGTACATTTTTGGATCTTAGTATGCATTCAGTTTTTTTTTTTTACATTAGGGAGACAATATGATATTTACACATGTGAATTTGATTGATTTCACTTATCAGTATGGTCTCAAGTTCCATCCATTTACCTATAAAAACCTCAAATTTATTCTGCTTTATAGCTGAGTAATACTCCATTGTATAAAAATGCTACATCTTTTTTCTATCCATTTCACGGTTGATGGGCATTTGAGTTGTTTCCAAGATTTAGCTGTTACAAATTTGCTGCAGTAAACATGGGTGCACATATATCACTGTGGCAGTGATAAACCAATAATGCAAAGGAGGAAATGAAGATAACTAGGTACTATGAATCTGATCTTATCAATAAGATAGGATACTTTTACTTTTCTCTTATGAGATCATATTAAAGAGTTATTTATTTAATAAATGTATTTATCAGATTTCCTCATGCTAAGACAGTGTAGCTGACACTTGCAACGAAAAAATCAAAGAGCATTAGTATGAAACCAGCTCCTGTGGTTTCAGTCTACAGCTGGCTAGGTCTAAGGAAGGAACTTCATGGTGGCAGAATGTGACCCAGCAGAGCTGCTCACTCCATGGCAGCCAGGGGGCAGAGCAGGGAAAGGCTCAGGGAGACTGCACCTTTAAAGGCATTGCCCTCTGTGACCCTCCTCCAACAGGAAGCTACCTCCTGGTAGCATATTCAGCTATGAAAATCAGTGACTAATCTATTGGTGAATATAGTACCCCAATCATTCAATTACCTTCTAGAAGTCTCTTAATCTAGCCTCTCTACAGTTTAAATGAACAATCACAACAAATAAAAATGTGTTAAATAATACAATGCGGTAAGTAATATTTTAAGACCTGGAGATAAAACTGTTCCCAAAGCAGAAACAAACACCTTTCTTCAAGGAATTTATGTCACGTGGGAAAGGGAAATAAAATATACAAGTGGATTGGGTGTATTATAATAAAAGCTGTGGTGAGTGATATGGAATATTGAGTGTGTTGCAATTTTAATAGTAAAATAAAGAATGTTATTTTTAAATTCTATTTAATAAGATTATCAGATTATTAATATTAAATATAGAAACCAAGATTCCTAAAAGGTCAGATACATTGTTCAAGATCATATAGAATCCAAAAGAGTTTAGATTTAACTCAAATTTTTTGTTCTTGTGATTCTTTCTGTCATTCCTGTTTACAACCTCGTAAGATTTTATTCTTGCTACTGAATCAATTTTACATTTTCTTTTAACAAGTATCATTTTCTTCTTCCTTCAAAAATCTCTTCATCGGGCCAGGGAATTAGCTCAACGGCATTAAGTGCCTGCCTTGCAAGCGTGCAGTCCGGAGTTCGATTCCTGGTACCAAAACAAAAACAAAACAAACAAAAAACTCTCTTCACCAGTTTATGTGGCAAAAGGGATACATTACTGAATTGTTTCTCCTTTTAAGGCTAGGAAAATGTAGAGATCTCAGCCCTAAACAGAAATTCATAAACTTTTTCTGATGTATGTCACTCAGCTAAATGATGCTGGGGTGACTTTTGGGACTCTGAGTGCAGCCCTATTTATGTGACATTTTGTGAACTGCCTGATTTTCTAAGTACAGCATAGCACTTTGTAAGACACTTTTAACTTTTCCACCTCCCTGTGATTCAAAACATATCTGGCAGCAAGACCAATACATTTGACAGCCAGCCAGCAAATCAGACAGCAAATCCCTTTTGTGAATCAGCCTAGTGGAGCGTGAATATGGAAGTTCACTGCTATGATTATTTACCTTGCAACCTGCATCACCTTTATGCACATTTCTTTGGTCCCCCTTATCATTTCTTTATAAATAGGGCGATGCTTTCAAGTGGCTGAGGGCTGTTGTAGCAGCCTGTATCCAACACTACTGGATTAACCTTTTTACTCTGACCAAAGTTAGCAACCACATCAACACTTAAGCCCTTCAGAGTCTTTTCAGTTGATCACTACTTTAGTTTCCTTTACATTGTTGAAGGATTTATACTTTCTTTTTGGCCATGAATCTATCTAGATTAAATAAGAACTTGTTGGCTCAGGATTGCCCCTGTGAATATTTCAAGCATCATACACTACCACATTGTCAGAGTTAGATAATCCTGTAAAGGATTTTCAGAAACTGTTTGAAAAAGTGTTTTGTAAGCAACATGCAGAAAGTAGGTGTACATTGTCTTGTTTTCAAAGAAATTACTTAAAACCACCACTAAGATTTCAATCAAGTTGAGAGCCATCTAAATGGAATTAATAACAAAACACAGAGCTCTGTGTCTCATCTCATCCTATTTCCTCCCTTTGGTAACTTACGCTTTCTAAATTTTACTAAAGAACTGAACTATCTGCTTTCTGGCACAACTGCTCAGTGATCTCTAGAGAAGTTTGTTGCATCTATATTTTATGTATTCCTGCATCTTTCTAATATTAATATACTACCAAGAATACATTTCATGTCAGATTTTTTAAACCATTTTATTAGCTTTGAAATACAATTTTATAATATGACAGATTACATTGCAATATAAACTCATCATTTTAGATGAGAAGCTATTAAAAATACATTGACTTTCAGAATTTTAGTCAGTTTTACTACTTGCTATGTCAAACTCCTCAAATTTCTAGATTTCCAGAATGATTATAATGGTAAATGTTTCAAAATTCTGATGTTATGCTTTGAATCCTGCAGTGGCTGAATCAAAGGGTGATAGGCAATAAATGTATACCTTGAGTTCATTGAAATACTTGCTTTAGTGTCTTATTTACTTATTTTCCCTTAACTTACTGAATTCAATGTAAGCATCTGAAAGTGTTGCCAGATGACCAGATAATCTTGACTTCAGATTTCTCATTCTCTTTGCACTTATAAACCAACACTAGTGAGATTTGCTGGGCAATAAACAAATACTACAAGATTGAAGGTTAGAAATGATATTTTCATATAAGTTAAAGAATAAAATGCCAGGGATTTAGCTCAGTGGCATAAGCAACTCCCTGGCAAACAAGAGGTCATGAGTCGGATCCCGGTACAAAGGGAAGAGGAAAAAAAAAAAAGAGTTTAAAAATAAATAAAAGGATAGGACATTCACTTCCTTTTTCTGGAAAACCCTTCTTTTTAAAAGCTTGGGGAAAATGTATAGGAGCAAAGAAATATTAAAGAGGTCGTGATTTCACTTTCTTTCTTTTTGTACCGCGGATTGAACTCATGACCTCACGCTTGCCAGGCAGACCTTTATACCGCTGAGCTAAATCTCCAGCGTGATTTCACTGTCTGTATATATAAAAAAAGAGAAGTATTTTCCTACAAAAAAACTAAAAATATTACCAAAAGTGTTTTAATGTGGGATCTTATTTAAGAAGCATAAATTCTTATTTGTGGTCCTGTGGTTCCGAGTCATCTATTTACATTTTTAGTTGCCTATAACGCAGCTTTAATTCAAGTTTCTTGCTAATCTTTGTTTATTGATCCCTTTTCGTCAATGCAAACAAAACAAAAAAATATGATCTGTCACATTTACTGATTCTCACGCCATGCATTGTCAGTATGACCAGCCCTAACCACCAATGGGAACGTCACTGAACACAGAGTTGTGCACAATCACTTCACAGAAGGAGGAAAAGCCTGGTTCAAGCACACTTATACTGTGATCTCTATATTAAACATTGAAGAATTTGTAAATTTATGGTTTTCATAAACATAGCCCTTTACCATGCATGATTCATGTTTTATTATAAAACTATTTTTGAATTTAATCAAGAAATGTTATTTTGTTATCTTTGCATTTTTTGCTGGAGTGTAACATATTATTCACATAGTAGTTCACTTATTCTAAAACGTCAAGAAATAGATTTGAAAACCAGAAAAGAAAGAAAGACAAGGAAAGAAAAAAGGAAAAAAAAAAGAATAGTTGCAGACTTCATTCTCTAGATGAAGACTTGAGGAATAAAAAGATGAAGAAGCAACCAAAGATTAAAGAAATGACCAGAATTTAAATCTAGCCAGTCCAGTTCTAGAGACAAACACTAAACCCACTTTGATTCTGTACTTAGATTTAGAAATAGTCCAATAATCTATTTTAAATTTGGAAAAGTTTGCATTAATTTTAAATACACTGCCAACAGCTACATAGCTACTAAGTTGTAGAATTCAAAATTCATACTACAATTAACTTACTCTAAGGAAAATGGATATGATTAATAAGACCAATAAATATGTATATTTATATTCAATTTTATGTTAGTTGTACTTTTAAAATATTTGCAGTAGAGCTTACAAAATGTATTTTTATTTTATCAGAGTCTAACTTTAACTAGTAATGTACCATTTCACAAAATATGTTCATTTCTCCCTGTGTTTTGTGCAAACACACACACACACACACACACACACACACGGTGCTGGGAATCGAACTCAGGACATTTTACATGCTAGGCAAGCACTCTACCACTGAACTACATCTCCAGCCTTTGTATGATTATATATTACATTTACAAAACTCTGCATGTGATTTTTCATTAAGAATTCATTAACTTGTAATGAAAAACTTTAAATGATAACCTAAAGGTCCCTTAGATTTTCCACATACTTCTTTTACTATTGTTCAATTTGAGTTTTGATATGGCGTTATCTTCCATTATAAGTAAATTATTTTTAATATTTCTGTGAATTTAGTATATATAGTGATTAAATCTCTGTATTGTGATTTTATGAAAACTTCTATTTTTGGTCTATAATTTATATAAATCCAGTTAACATTTTTTGTATTACTACTTTAATAATATTGTTCCATTGTCTTCTAATTTATATTGTTGGTCACTATCAACTACAATTTTTATGTTTATTTCTATGAGGTAATATTCATTCATTTAGTTATTGACTTCCTTGAGCATTTTATCTTTACAATATTTTCCAATAATCAGGGTTTTATGTTTTTTTGTGGATATCCCACTTTTCACTAATTGAATATTTACATCCAAGAATTTACAGTTTGATTAAATATAGAAATATTATGAAAAAATGAGGCACAGTTATTCTTATGTAGCTTTTCTGTGCTATCTTAACACAACTTTGTACTCTATGAATATTTTGCATTTGTTAGTGTAGCTCTACAAATGACCAAGATTGCATTTTATCTGTGTGTATAAGTTTCAGTTACTATATCATTAAATTTTATAATCAGCAGCACAATTTGTAATAGCCAGGTTTTGGAAGCAACCTAAGTGCCCATCAACTGAGGAATGGATAAAAAAATTGTGGTACTTTGGTACAATGAAGTACTACTCAGCTATAAAGAATGATCACATTGAAATATTTATAAACAAATGGATGCAACTTGAATCCATACTCATAAGTGAAATAAATCAAACTCATATGTATAAATACTGTATAGTCTCCCTAGTATAATAAATGGTAAGAGTACAGAAGATTTTATGGTAATCATGGTTTACCATTATATAGCTTTGAAGTCTTATATTCATTGGTTGGGATGGTTTTATTCTGATTTGTTTGATCTTAATATATGTGATGGCATGAATTGTTACTTTGAAGAGAAGACAATATGGCAGCCATTATTGATTTGATATCATCTTGCTCTGAAGTCCTACCACACTCTTGTTTTTCTATTAACATTGGTTCTATCACATTGTGTCTTATTGGATTTTAATATGTATGATAGTATAAACAATTTTTTTTATCAAAAATGAGATAATATAGTAGCCATTGTCCACCTTCAGTTATTTGGTTCAGAATGCGTTGCAATACTTTCACTGTCTCAGAGTGGTTTTATTCTATTTTGTTGTGTTTGACATTATTGTGTGTAAAGCTAAGCTCAACTATTTCAAAGAAAGAAACATTATGATAGCTGCTGTTAATATCCAATTGTTGTGAAGTGCTGTGTTGCTTACACTGTTCTGTTCCGATCTGCTTAGATCTGTCCTCTTTTGTTTTATTCTCTTTAAAATAAAAAAAATTAAAAAAATAGATTTTATAATCTGCTTTCTAAATGGAAATCAAATAGGGAAAGATTCCTGCTATCAGGAATTAGAACAAATATCCTTGTTGCCTTCTTAAAAATGGATTAGTTGTTTTTTAAAACTTCTATTAGTACATATTTGCTATGCATAATGATTACCTTCATTTTAGGGAACTGGCTCGTGCTCACAGCATATTTCAAGTCTTTTTTTCCTTTCTATCCATCACCATTTTTTAAAGTGTCATATTCTTTTTTTTTAACCTTGTAAAACCTTATAATTAATTATCATATATAGATATTATAAACCAGATAATGGGCCAAAAAATAAATAAAACATGTAAATTGATTGTACTAAGTCAAGGTACACTTTTAGTTATCCATTTTGGGTTACAATAACTTCTTTCCCCCATTTTTTCTTATTATTTGTGTTTGTTACTTAATTGATATATTCTTTCAGGGTTCATATCCTGAAACATAGAATGCATCATTCAAACACTAAAGATTTATTGCATGCCAATTATATGGTGTAATCAATTTTAAGCAAATTAGATACATCCATGCATGAATAGGTAGAAATTTCTGGTGTTATTTTATTTTTATTAAGAATTATAAAATTAAACAATGACTATGTATAAAGACATTATTTCAATATGTTACAATGTTAAATAAGTTGAGTTGTTAAAATGAAGTTTTCTAAGACACACCAGAATTTCAAAGTTTTTATTTTGAGTATGAACCAGAATAAACCTCATTAAGAAACTGAAATTTGAGAAAAGTTAAAAGACTATGAGTATTATACTGTGTATATATGTACAGTAGGAGAGAGGACAGAATATATGTGGAACAACAGCTTTAAAAATGTTTCAGGAAGGAACAATCTTGTAGGGTGGAGTTGAAAGAGTATTTATGGTGAGATTGTGTTTATATAGAGAGAACAGGTTGACAAAAAGTAGGAAATAAATATAAATTGTCCTTTAAAGAATTTTGCTGCAAGGAGAAGCACAGAAAAGAGAAGTGTCTAATCAAGAAATAATTTTTAAATTAGGTGATTATGGGAGACTTGCAAATTTGTTAAGAAAACAAGGCAAAGAATAGAGGTTTCATTGACAAATTACAGGAAGAGCTGCTGTAACAAATTCTTGGAATGTGATACCAACACTGCATTTAATATCATTCTTGAAATTCAGTATACACTAAATATTTTCATTGCATTGGTCTTTTAGTTCATAAAATATTTTTAAAATAGCATGTTGCCACCTTGTCTTCCCCCACTGATCCCATGAGCAGAGCTAGAATATGCAATAAAAATACAAATTAAAATATCGGCACATCTTCTATACTTGTTTGATTCAACTAATTCATAACATTTTTCACATTAAATGCAGTGCTGGAAAGATTAGTGATGATCTAGAAGAAATATGGGGCTGCTTCCTTCTAAGACAAGTGTTTCTAGAAAGCAGCACAGAAGAAAGGAATGGAGTCTATTGCAAAGAACAGGAAGGACACGTCCCTCCAAGCCCAATACTACACAGAGAATCATCAGTAGAAAGGGTTAATGTTTTCATGGAGAATCAGCTTTAAAGTAAACAGAAGAAAATACTATCAAGTTGAGAGTAAGGATTTAAAAGGCTTTGCAGATAACAAGCCATGAGTTAAGGCATGAAGAATTTCAAAGGAATAATACATAAGTTCAAAAAAAAATAACCAGTAAGAAATCACTAGTTGATAATTACATATTTTCCTCTTAGAAGTAGTTGTTCAGGTTACAAAAGTAAAGCATATAAAGTGGACATTCAAACAGTGAGACTGCAAATAGTTCTGTTCACCTATTCAACAAAAACTTAGTAATATGGTTATCAATCTTACACACTTATACATGCAGTTATATCCTTTAGAGAACTTTCTTTTCCTTCCTTTTTTTACAATAGCAATTGCACATTTTGGGTTTTATTACTCCTACATTTCTTATGGTTTTTTTTGAAGTTATGCATTATTTCTACCCCTTTTCATTTTTTTTTCTTTAAATAAAAAAAAGAATTTCAAAGGAACACAAAGAAAGGCCAAATTAGGGAGTAAATAGAATCTTAGAGGATAAGTACACAGTTTTAAGGGCCACAAAAATTTTTTTGCTTTACCCATGTGAGTTTTATCCAAGAGGAATTATCCAAGATGAATTAATGGCAATGTACAGGTAAATCCTGTGGAATTACCAAAGAAACCGCTATCAAGACTGTGACAGTTAAGAATTTCCTTCTTCTGATGAAGGAGGAAAACCTTGGGGAAGTGAAATACTAGGTCTTTTCTTGATACTTTCCAGAGTGATGAAAGAGCCAGAGTCAATGACATTTAGACACATAGCGTTTATTAACCTCTGTTGTGGGAAAAAGGATACCATGCTCAGTCCTGATCCTTTCTGACAGACCAGTGTTGGCGAACCTACGGCTTGAGTGCCGCCTGTATCATTCAAAGCTCTGAAAGGTTTGGCATCACTGTACAGACCATCCGGAGAACTTCCGGGATTCCTGAGTCAATCAGACGTGCTGACATCTATGAAGCGTGTAAATTGGCAAGTTACTTCTTTTAGTCCACTTATCATTCCTTTTCTTGTCTTTGAAAAAATCTTTACTGAAAAAATAGACGTGATGATGTTTACTTTCCCAGAAATGTCATGAAGTATTCCTTGACATGGGCTTTAACTTAGGTTAAGTATAAACTAGATTGCATTTCTACAATGGATGATGGAGTTATCTATAGATTTTACAACTTTTTGCAACTACCAAATGTCCACTTAAACTGAGTCCTATATAATTTTGAACGTCACTTCCTAGCAATGAATCTAGAGAAATATATCTGCAAGATAAAGTGTAAATATGTACTTAAATACGTGAGCTTGTTAAATACAATGTAAAGCATGGCTCTGAATATGATTACTTTGGATTTTAGCATAGTTAATATTTATTCCTTCATACTGAAAATAAATTAATTTTTTCAGTAAACATTTACTGGCTATGTATTATGTATTAATGCATGCAAATATCAATGCCATGTAGTCTCTACCTTTATAGAATTAGCAATTTAATTGTTTTTCTGATGAAATTGAGCAATTGGATGAGCTGTTTGATGAGGCTACTCCTAGTATGTAATCTAAGGGCCATGTTATCAAAATAAAAAAGTGTACTTATCTCTTACTTTATGAAGTCAAAAGGACATGCGTTTAAATTGCTCACATATGAGGCCAAAATAAATAGAAAGACTATTCTATAGCCTCTTGTGTTATAAAAATGATGCTCTTAACAAAGTGTGGAACTGATTTTTGGAAACATATCATGTCTAATTACATAGTTTATTGTTACGTAAAACCCCATCAGTGATTCTTTTATATATATATATATATATATATATATATATATATATATATATATGCTGCAGCCAAACAACTTTTTCCATTTTCTTCTTGTGAGATTGAATTTTGGTACAGTTCGCGGTACCACAGTTTCACTCTTGGAGTAAAAACCAAATACATCTCTGAATAAAAGACTTCATATTATATCCTTAGAATTAAATATTTTTTTTGTAAAAATATACTAAGACCTGATATGTCTACAATAGCCAATGTAATGTTTTAGTGTTTTGAAATTTTTATTGGTGCATGCTTATACCACATAACTATTCACTTTACTCGTAGGGAGTTGGTACATGTACATGCACATCTTAATTATCCTCTCTTCCCTTTTCTTTCTCTCCCCTGCCTTTCCCCTCCTGCCATCTTTTGGTTCCCTTTTCTTTTGTAAAGATAAACCTTTCTTTTCATCTTATCTATCTTTTATTTATATTTTTGATTTTTCATATGAGAATTCAAGTGATATTTGAAACTGTGTATTTGATTTACTACACCTAACATTATAATCTCAAGGTGCATCTGTTTTCAGAAAAGATTAGAAATGTTGCTATACAAAGGATAGTACATAAATGTATGTATATATATATATATATATATATATATATATATCTCCAATGAAAATGAAGGCATATGATACTGAGACAGGTGTATATAAATATGTAGTATATTTTCTCCTAAAAGTGCATTTTTGTTGAAAATTAAGTAAAATAGCTGAGACAATATAGTTTTTTATAGTAAATACATAGAATAAGGAAAATTCTTTTACTTTTCCCTACAACATGTTTGACTTATTTTTTAGATTTTTCTGAAGTGTTTAATCTGAAGATATTTTCTCCTACTTAACAGAAACTAATTTATTTGCTTTTTAAAAGACCCTTAGTGTTTAGAGTCTCATATGGGATGCTTTACTGAACAGTCTTCTGTTTCAACACTGGAAAATGAACTAATGTATTACTTAAATATACTGAATTACTCTCTAATACTACAGGGACAGATTTACAAAGTTTTTAAAATTTTCTGTGATTTTCAGTTATTTTCTGCTATTTGATGCCTACATGTTTATTCTCTCAATGTGTTCTACTTTACAAAATGTACGCTGTAGTATATTAAATGTTCTCCTCTTGGTTATTAATCTTTAAATATTATAACTATAAATAATCACAAGCAATAATATTGGGTATATAAATACTATCTTCAGGTATTAATGAAACAACTATACTATGAAATTGGTGTTACTATTTTCACCACTAGATATTCAAAGAGAGTTGCAGATCGATTCACCCATAACTAGGTACTTGAAAAAAATATTACTTGAACATTTTCATTTATGCTTATTAAATTTTAACTTAAATTTGCTTAGATTAATTTGTTTCATCTAGATCTTCCACCACAATCATTTCTGGTATGTTGTGAGTTTCAATTCATGCCATGTCTATCTTCACTTACAGCCTTCCAACCCACACTTCCATCTTTTTTTTCTTCTTTATTTTAGTAAGCTGTATAGAATAGAATAGAATAGAATAGAATAGAATAGAACAGAATAGAATAGAATAGAACAGAATAGAAACATTGCAGTACAAAGGGACAGACAGATTATGGAAATAAACAATGGTAGATGAAATAGTTTTCTGAAAGAGAACTACCTGAGGGAATTTGCTTAACCTGCTTATTGATAATAAGACATGATTTAGGTACTATGACAATTATAGTTTCCATCTCATTTTATGCTAATATTTTAATATTAAAAGTTTTATTTGTATACTTATTTTTGTGTCTGCCACTAGGATGCTACGTTATGTGAAGGGAAGGATACTGTATCATTTATTACATAATTCTCATGAAGTGCACCTCTAGTTCTGACAGCATTTCAATAAAAGTTTGAGGAGGGGAGAAGGTTATGGTCATTGCATTTCCAGTTCTTGGTTTTTGTGCTCTGTCTAGCTGGATTGTCTTGTTAGTATTTATGAATTCTACAATCTTGATTTATTTTCAGAGAATCTTTACAACACTGGAAAAATTTTGACATGTCTTACTTTTTGAGATTTCTCAGTACATCTGTGACATATGCTATTATCAATGTAATCCCTCTGTTAAGCTTGTCTGCACAATGCTAAACATCTGAAAAAAAGACATACAATGACTTATTGTAATCATCTCTGTATTGTTAACTAGCATACTATTTTAGGAATGCTTTTCATGGCTGTAACTTGTTTTGATGAAAGCCAGGCTTTCTGGAATCCAGCACTAAGAAAAATAAATTTGCATCTTTATTAAAGGTTTGTTGATCTTCCTGATGTTTAATTATATTTTCTATTTATTTAATTTTTTGTTACTACAACTTTTATTAGATAGGAGACAGTGATAGCTTAAACTGAAAACTCTCTTTTATGTTAAACATTTCATATTGTTTTTGGCAGGGAAAGAATTTATGAATATTGCCATGTAATCATTCTTTAATTAAAACACATTTTGTTAGGCTAAAAATGATTTTAACCTTAATTAGAATATCAAAAATAAAAAGTAAATAAGACTCAAATTCAGGATTTTGTAAAAGTTTTAGCCCTGTTCCAGACATTTATCTATGATCTTTTTAAAACTGCTACTAACATTTATATTGAGGTTTTTATGAATACACAAATTTTAATTCATTTTATATTTACCAAGTGATTATTGGATTATATGTTGAGTATATACAACTTTGTAATAAGCTGCCATTCTTTCTTTCCAAGTGGCTCTATCATTTTATATTCTCAAAAATGATGAATGAAAGGATGTATCGGTCCATATCCTTACCGGAATTTCAGTGTTTTGTACTTCATCAATTCTCTTGGATCTATAGTGATAATTCATTGTGTTACTTTGAAATTTCCTAATGATATATGATGTTGAGCATTTTTTTCAGAGGGTTACATGCCACCTTTATGGTTCACTGGTGAACTATCTATTCACATTATTGTTATGTTTCTTCTTGCTAAGTTTTGAGAGTTATTTCATACCTTGAATAAATGTACTTTTTCAATGAAACGTTTTGCAAATATGTTCTCCAAGTGTGGGTCTTCCTAATTCATTATCTTAACAGTGTCTTTGTTTTGCAGTGCTAGACTTTTAAAATTTAATGAACTTTCACTTGCATATTGTTTTCTTTCATAAATTGTGCTTTGAGTGTTCTATCAAGAACTCACCATCAAACACTATTTTAATTAAGGTCACTTAATTTTTATGATGTGTTATATTCTAGGACCATCTTAATTTTGTTCACTTAATTTAAGTCATTCATGCATTTTGAGTTAAGTTTTATTAATCAAGGAAGTTCTACATGTAGGTTAATTTTTATGTGTTGAGGTAGAACTACCATAAATAGCTACTATTCTAATTCTCCCAAATAGTTTGTCTAAAGAGATAAAAGTCCCTCTTGAAGATCATTTTTTAACAGTAAATTTTCTTTAATAACATTAAGGTATGCTACTAAATCAAGAAAGGCCTTCACAAAGTAACTTAAGCTATGAAATAGTCTAATATGAAAGTTTGAATGAACTGTGTATTACCAAAAGTCATTTGCTTCCTAACTTCCAAATTATACATTTGACTAGTTACAATTTGTTTGGCATTTACCTTCAATTCATGATGAAGTGACATCTAACACAGAACTGAAATATGTGCTTTAGTGACTAAAGCTTTGCTAAATGACATGACTTACAAGGCAAGCATATATTACGAAAATAACACACTTTTTACTTACTTATGCCAGGAGGTAAATCTTATCTTGCCTTTTTCCAAATTTTATTATTCCAACTAGTGGACTGAAATAATTGCTTCTATCTCTTGGGCCCAATAAAGCAATTTAGCTCTTAATGAGACTTGTTAAATTTGAAGACCAGTGGTTTTTTGGGATTTTTTTTTCATTAGTGTATATTACCTGCTGAGTCATCAGCCTTGAAACCAGAGGTTAATTTCCTTCCTAGTAAATGAAGCAGATAATCAGCCTTCAGAGATTGACTCCTATGCTGTAAATAAGTCTCGACAAGCTGAGGGATAGCCCAATGCATCACTCATTCATATTCATGCCATCTGTCCACAAATTAAGATGAAGTAAATATATTAATTTGTTACATTTCAAAAGCTGTACTGACAAACCCATATGGGCACTTTAAATGTCAATGGATAACTGGAGCACTTTACTAATATTCCATTGAGTCATGAGTTATAGTTTTGTAAACTTCCTTTTCAGCAACCAACATGTGGAGAATATTTTTGACCAGATGTACAGCTAATGACAATCAAAGCAGATGCTTCACAAAGTATTACACAAAGGAATTTTTAAAAAGATCTCAGTTAGAACTTATATCAACCTGATGGCTTAAAATTTATTTTATTGAAGATGAATTATACAGACAGATGAATGGAATTTCAGTGAGACTGCCAAAGAAACTGTATTTGTGAAATAGCCCTGTCTCTTTCAGATATTATCTCATAGGTTAGATCTAGGAAATTGCAAAGATTGCTTCCCATCATGTAAGAATGACATGTCAGATAAGAGAGAGGCAAAGATTTAATTCATCTTCCAGAAAAAGGACATCAGAGGGGAGGTTATAGGACAATGACAACAGTGCTTGCAGGGCAAATGACAAGAGTCATGGCCATGTGAAGCTGAACTTCTACTGGTCTTGGATTAAAAATAAATGCATCTGAACATGTGTGTACCTGAGGCAAGTTGATTAACATGTTGACATAAGATTTGTTTAATACAAATCTTTTAAAAGATGACATTAATACAAAATAAATCACTATATTTCAATAATATATTTCTGCAATTAATGTGACAAAACTAGTACATATATTTATATTTCATCCTTTGAATACATTTCATTTTCCTACTTTATACTTTTCAAACCTTATTGGAAGTGTACAGTCAAGGTAGATAATAATTTATTATTTTAATCCTGATTCTAAATAAATGTAGTCATGATAGTACTTGCATGTAATCACAGTACTCTGGAGGTTGAGGCAAGAAGATTTAAATTCAATCTCTCCCAAGGCAACCTAACTATATAGTAAGACACTATTTTAAATGTTTTTAAGAATTACAAGCTCTGGGGATGTAGTTCAGTTATAAGGCCATAGGTTCAAGGGGAAAGGTGAAGAGGATGGGACAGGGAACCAAAAATGGTCAAGATGTGATATGCATATGCACTGATTCTCAAAAATGAATGCAAGTAGTATGTATCACAAACATTCAGCAATGGAAAAGTATAAAACTGTTTCATATAATCCTTGAAAACCAATTGTCTTCTTTCTTTTCATAATGACTTACTGATTGGTAGTGAACATATAGTATTTTTCCTATTATACAGATAAGTCAATGAGGGTTCAAAACTGTTTTCTGAGTTTCCCGTGATGACATCTTTTTGGCTTTGATGTCAAAGACTTATTTATTCTTAAGAATCAAACAATGTATGTTTTGGAACATACAAATGTTATTAATAATATATTATGTGTTTTTTTTCATGCATTGTGGTAAGATATAATCAGTTGCAATCTATGAAGTTCAACTTGAGATCTCTATTTGAAAATTATGTCATAATCAGTATTCTCAAAAATTTTTCCTTAAACATTTCAGGATAAAAGACTTTTTTAAAAACAAATTTAATGAGTCCAACAACCATCACCACCTGATCTACAGTGAAAGGACAGTGTCTGTCTGCATCAGTGCCAGCCATATTGGTGATAAAATTGGAGTCTAGAAGATCATTTGTTTAGAAGTTGGAGTGATTGGAGACCATTAGTCTACAAGTTTCATGCAAATAAAAAAATACTCCTTTACCATGCTTATACTCATTCATTAAATTTTATTTTCAAATTGAGATCATTATAGAAGTTTAGGGACAGTTTGGTACCAATTTGCTGACTTGAGGTCAGACTTTAACACATAGGATACCTCAACTGTCCAGACTTAGAATGAGACAGTGTAAACAGGATGAGGATGAACTAAGTGACAGTTTAGAAACACTTCAAGGTAAAAGCTGGTAGTCACAGCTCAGATTTTTGGAAGAAATTAATATATGCCCGAGTAACTAGCACTAGGTGAGTTAAATAGTTTAATTGTACATGGTTGAGACAGATCTTTTTCTTTTTTTTTTTTCATTAACAGCAATCTAAGAAGATAGCATAAAATCAAATTTCAACAATTCTATTCCATAGAAATTGAGAAAAGAGCAGATATGAAAGTTGTACATGGACAAAAGAAGCAGTTTTTGTAGAACCAACAATTTCATTACTATCTGGGCTTGGTCTACAGAAATATTCTTGAGGCTGGACATGATGCTTCATGCCTGTAATTCCAGAAATTGGGAGGCTGAGGCAGGAGGATCCGTGAGAGTTTGAGACCAGCCCTGGATACAAAGTGAGTTCAAAACCAGCATGAACTGCATAGTAAAACTCTGTCTCAAAAAGACAGAAAGAAAAAAAGAAACAAACAAACAAACAAAGAAACAAAGAAAGAAAGGAAGAATACAGTCTTGAAACATTGGTTTGATGTATAAGCCATTATTTCAAATCTTTCCTCTGGTCACCGCAATAGCAATGACTTGTAAGTTGTAAATTGTGCATCAACAGTTTAAAGCCTTGGCCCAGAGTTGCATAGTATGTCAACTGTATTATAGTAGCTAATAATAATAAATGTTAATGACACTAATAGTGTATCGGTGAAATTCACAGGCTCATCTCTTGGAGGCGTAAATAACCCCAGGCAATTCAAACCTTCTCTTTCCTTATGTGTTCTTTGTTTTTAACTGTCTGCAGAGCTCTACGGGCAGTCAAGAAAGATTTATTTGTGCAATTTTCTTCTAACTGTTCATATATCTTTCTTAAGCCATAACAAGTACTTACACTGAAGCTGATTTTATGAACAAAGCCATATTCTTGTCATGCTACATTTTATTGTTAATATATAAAGTTTTAATGAAGATACATCATAAATTTATTTTTCTAGACTCCAAGGTTCAGTCATGCTTATGGCATTTTGTAGAGCTGTGCCTTTTCTGAATGTTTTTTGATACCATGTATCCAGAATCTATTCAGATGGAGAAAGTGGCTTCTGTTCTGGAAAAAAATAGGCAGAAGATACTGAAATCACACTTTAACCAGTTTGTTAGTCTTTATCAAATAGCTTATCTAACATAATATTGTTAACATTTTTAAAATAAAAACAAAATATGTTCTGGAAATATAATTCCAAAGATGATTACTACAAGAACATATGTACGTTATAATCTCATTTTATAAGAAATGTATATATGAATTTAAAAATCATAAAAATAAATGTATTAATATAAAACCTGATATGACATATATGGTTTAATTTTCCACTGCATACTTTTGGTGTTCTAAAATTTTCTACATTATATATATATGCAATTAGACATATAAATAGAAAAATTATTATCTATTAATTAAGTACTAGTAATATTTTCACTTCTAACACCAGATTTTTACAAGCAAAATTAGTTTTGAAATATTTCTTTATTTTGAATATGTTTTCTCAATTTAACAACATTTCATTGTGTTTCTAGAAGTGTAGTCAGTCTTTTTTAAAGTATCTGCATGATTTCATTACACTATTTTTAACATCGAATGTATTGTTCTAGTTAACATGAAATTATCTTATATGATCATGATTTTCTCCTTAGAAGATTATAAGTGTCTTAATTCCAAGGATTCTAGGGTAATTCTTCTACTTTATTTCCCCCAAATCTCCTAAACACCCTCTCTGTAGTCTAACTCTCACTAGCACTAGCTGAGTGACCTTAGGTACATTCCTTAATGTCTTTAAACATGTTTATTCAGTTGACTGAAAAATCAGTATCATTAGTGTACCTGCTGTCATGACATAAAGAGTGAAATGTTAACGAGAGCCGTCATGTACAAGGCACACTATTTGGTACTTATTAAACATCAATAATACTTACAAATATATAGTTTCTAGGTGCTTTTTAAAGCAAAAATCATAGAGCTGTAAACTTCTAATCAAAATTTCCTGACTTCTGTTTTGAGTTATTTTCTTTTGTTCAGTTTGGTTCCCCCTTCCCATACTAGGGATTGAATCCAGAGCCTTTCCATTAAGCTACATCTCTACGCCTTTTTATTTGTTTATTTTTTAAACTCCAGTTCAGTGTCTTTCTAAATCACTAAATTACCCAGGATTGTTTTGAAATTGTAGTGATCCCTGTCTCGGCATTCCAGAGTACTGGAATTTAAGTAATTGAGATTGAATCGAACACAGACATACCCATTCATTTATTGTTATATACTTTCATAACATAACAGCAGAGATGAACACTTTCAACAGAAGTTATATATCCAGAAAGACTGAAATAACTGCTCACTGGTATTTAAAGAAAGTTCAGCAATCCTTTCTTAGAGCGACACATTCCTTACTTTGACTTTCATGGTTTATTTTAATGTGACTGCAGTTCCAACCATCACCATAAACATCATGAAATGTTTTTAGAAAGATACTTTGAATCACAAATTCCTCATATCATTCATGCCTTTAATTTGCATTTTTTATTAAATAAATTTGCCTTATGATCTTTCAGACACATAAGAATAGTCACATTTGTCTCTGATACTTTATTCAGATGCAAGCTACTATAATTATTTTAGTGTGAATGATGGTTCAAAGGTGATATCAATATTTATGCAGTGATACATTGTTAATAAATAAATATAGCTACAAGTTAGAGTATTATATAAAATATAATTAAAACCTTTTCTGATTTTGAAGTCTTCTGTGTAGATAAGGTCTATAGAGAATTAAGTAACTTGCAATAAATAAAAAACTTTCCAAATGAATTCAATGTTGAGCAAGTGATTCCTAATCCTAGATGATCAGAACTTTCTGATGTGATGAAATAGAGCAGAAAGAGCAACCTCTTACAAGCTCATACCTCCTTACAGCACACTTTGCTATTGACCTCTTAGTGATGCATCCACTGAAGAGTACAGCTCTCCTAGAAGTCACTCATATTTCAGAAGCCCAGCCTCTGAACATAGGAGATACTTGGGGAACCATCTAGATCTAAGCCATAATATTCTCTACCTTGTATCCAAAAGACTTAGGTACATTTCCCTATGCAAATACGTGTAACCTGTCCTTTAGTATCGCCCAAGTTTTAACAGTTTCAGTAGTGCTTAAAAGTCCAAGTCTAAGGCATATTCTTAGCTCTGGATCTCTAGAAAAATACAAAAAAAAAAATTTAAACACTATCATTATAAATGAGTCATTATAAATGTTCCCATTCTTCATTAAATTTTGATAGAATTTGATTTTAACTCTCATATTATTCTTTATTTTCATTTCTCAAAAACAAAACATTTTCAGAAATACAAAGAACTAGGTCTGATGGAAGTGTATTGATGGAAAAAAGGATGTCACAGTGTGTTAAACAGAATCTTAATTGGTTCATTTTGAAACACAACCAAATGTGGAGCTATGTTGTAACATCATAAGTCAGAAAATAGGTTTGCTGGATTCAAAACTAGCTATGAAGAACTTAACAAAAGATTTAAACAGATTACATCTCATTTTCCTGAGTTGTAAAATGAGTTAATTAAAATCAGGTGCCCATGAAGTTCTTATATGGCTTATAGATGAGTAGATATTGTCACTTGTAAAAATTTATACACCTAGCATATCTTATTGAAATCTTAATGATTGTTAGGGTTACTCAATCACTTAGTTGACTAGCTGAGAATTATCTTTACAGTGAGAATTTCATTTCATTGTAAAGACGACTTAAATACAACTGTTTTAACTTACAGTTATTTTACTTTATGATAATGCTGAAGCAATATATATCTAGTAGAAACTATACTTTAATTTCAAGCTTGATTTTTTTCTCAGGGTTTTGATATGTGGCACAGTACTCTGGATATGTGGTATTCTTTTCATATTGCTGTGATGACAGTAATCCATGACTCCTACTCTGACCATGAGGATGAAAAATGAACTCTCCACAGTGTACTGTTGCCAGAATTTCTAAGTTTTGTGGTTTGTGTTTTTGCATACTATGATGTTTATGATATTCATGACTATAATAAAATAGGTTTTGTGTTAGAGGAGTTTTTAGGCTAATGTGAATGTTCTGAGCACATGTGAGATAGTCTAAGTGAAGCATACATGATCAAAGGGCTAGATATATTAAATGCATTTTCAACTTTTGTATTTCCAAATTATGATGCCTTTATGTAGATATAATTCCATCAGTACTCAAGGATGAATAACCATTTATCCAACTTACCTATCTAGCTGGTATATTGTACACCATTTTAATGTTATTAAAAGTTGTATTAATTTGTAGCATTTAAATTAAATCCCTTTACAAATATGTGTGTGACCTTATAATTAAATAACATCTATTTATATATATGTATATATCCATTTTATGAAATTGTAGCAAAGTATTAAATTATTCATTGTATGTTAATTTATATGTACACAGCACATAGGCTTTTAAAGAAGTTTTTACTCTTTATATTTTGTAAAATGTTCAAAATGTGTTCTGAAACATCATTTACCTAAGTAACTCAGAAGAAATTTATAAGATGTAATGTAATTATATTCTGTTTCTTTACTCAGTGAATATTCAGACCAAAGTAATCTTCATAAAAGGAAAAACTCCTGTTGAAAATGAGGAAAGGAAGAGAGGAATCCCATGGTGACATATATGTATGAGAGAAGTGCCATTTCCTTATCAAGAAGAGACAACTAATAGAACTTTCAAAACATTGTCTTTTAAGTTTTGAAATAATTTTAGTCTGCAAACAATTGTAATGTTCTTCTATTTTTTATTTTATTTTAAAGAGAATAAAACAAAGCAATAAAATGGAACCAAACAAAACAGTTGAGAACAATATTGGATTTCAAAATCAAGTTAGATGGAAATTCCCTATAGTTGCTGTATTGCAGATTGTTATCCTCTAAATAGATGTACTGTCCTTTTAAACAACCCCAACCTCTTAAGCGAAAATTGATTGAATTTCTTAAGTCGCTGTTCGTAATTTTGATTAGAAACTGTTATTTTAACAATAAGACAGCAAAAAGATATTTTGGTCAAAATCGGTTAAGGGTGATTTCTTACTCATGTAAGTGTGAAAAGGCTACCTGAATTGTATCCTTTTGCCATAAATGATGGCACATCTTATGTCCTCAGTTTTTATTCTAAAGTCTTCTGTTAGCTCATCTATTATGAGATAGTTTTTGTTATGTTTATTGTTTACAATCTCCCTATTTATATTCCTCTCTAGTAATAGTTGTTTAGTTGCTCATTAAATGTACCTTCAAAAATATTTTTATACAAAAATAATAAAAACTAAACATCCTTTTCATTTAATATATCTATATTCCCACAAATATATGAAACATTTATTGCACATTTGTTATTGAACATCCTTTGTGCATAGTTCATACAGATAATGTGAGCTTTTCCTGGTGTAAGTCATGCTTTAGAATGGGACAAAGTATCAATTAATCAGTACATTTTTATAATTGTTTATCTCCAAATTTATTGATAAAAACTTTTTATTGAATCTATAACATTTCTTCTTTTTTGTAGAGTCCAATTCTATAGGAACTGCCCCTGCCAAACCTGTTATTTACATGAAAATATTGACAAAAAACATATGGATAAAAATGTGAATATTCATATATTTAGTAACTCTGTTTCTGTTTATTTTATAAAATAATTCCCCCTTCAGATCATTAAAATATTTTGTTGTTTGTGTCATATAAAGCAGGTCAACAAATCACTCATAAATTCATAATAACACTTGTTAAAATCACAGTGAAGTAATTTATTACTAGAAAAAGTGTGGAAGTGTGATTAGTTCAATTTGATATTACTTGCAATTCTGATAGTAAAGTAAAATTTAGTTATGCATTAATTAAAATACTGTAGTAGAGTATTACCACTAAAATTCAAAATTTACAAGAAAATGAAGACTTAAAGACATGAAAAACATAGTCTGAATGATTTTGTGCTGCTTTCGTATTTCTACATTTTCCCTTTAACTTATCTTGTGTCTCTTACTTATCCTCACCACTTCCAAATTAATTTCAGTGTAATCTAAATGATTATTCATTTAGTTTAATTGACTATCACCTGAATACACTGCCCCCTACTTATCTAATTTCCTAACACTTGATGGGTTGCCAAAGAAACACGGAAAATGTGAACTCATTTCCGCAGATTTTGTAATTGCTTCTCAGAGAGATATTAAAGATGTGAAAATTAATCTAAAAAATAAATAAGTAGAAATAATATTGCAATTTGAAATGGGATTCTGAGCAATGTTTCTATACTTTCTTATATGTTCTTATAGCAAATCTCTTTTATTATTCTTTTAGTTAATTTTCCTTTTTAGAATTTATCATGTACCAAGTAATGTGCTAGGAAATAATATACAAAAACAACTGGGATAGGGGAAAGGAGAAAAGAAAGAAGGGTAAAGACATATATCTATATATCTATTTATATACAACATAGATAGCTAAACTACTAATGTCTGATAGTTCATCAAAAAGACAGCTTGTACTTTCATGGCTCAGTTGTTTTATCAATTGTTTCCATGCCTATATCTGGTAATCTGAACAACTACTTTGAAGATAACAATATGTAACATATTAACCAATGTTAATTTCCTATTATTTTGTTTTGAAATTCTGTGCCATCATTTTTATTCTTTCTGGATGCAAAATAAAATTTTAAAAGTTGTCAAAAAATGAAAATTTTAAAGTTCAAAAGATTTAAAAGCAGTGTTACATCCAGAAATATAACAAAAATAAAAAACTGATTTTATTTCTGTGATTAAGCATACTTGTGATATATGCTTATTACACTTTTATAATGAATCATAAATATATATAATTATAAAAATTAGCATTCTTTTGTTGATCTAAATTTTATACATATTTCCATTGGCATAAAATCCTTGTTAAAAGGAAGACTAATGTCATCATTCTGGGTCTCTCTCTCTCTCTTTTTTCTTTTTTTTTGGTACCAGGGATCAAACTCACAACCTCGCACTTGCCAAGCAGGAGCTTATGCTGCTGAGCTAAATCCCTGGGCCTCTTTTTTATTAACACCTATTTATAATTTTTTTGTGCATATGTATCTTGTCTTAATTGTGACAGATCTCCTTTCATTTCCTGTCCTCTGTTCTCCACTGTTCCCCAGTCTTTTTCCCTATATCCAAAGGAAATCGGATTTCTATCATACTCCTTTATTTTTCTCCTTAAATTATGTATAATTTAGTTCTTGTACGAGAGATACGTGTGATAATGTGATATTTAACTTTCGGTGTCATTTATTTCACATAGTATTATAGCTGCAAAATCCATCTGTTTTCCTATGAATAGCTTAAATCTGTTTTTCATGCATAAGAAATTTTATTTATATATAAAGTATATATTTTAAAATATAAATATTCTTTATATAAGTGTAAATAATAATACAATTTTCTTTACCCATCTGTTAATGGATATCTAGGCTATTTTCATAATTTTGCTTCTGAATATTTTACTGCTATATATATGGGAAAGCTTGTATTGCTTTAATAGGATTTTAAGTCTTTTGGGAAGACACTCAGGAACGTATAATTTCTATTTTCCATATTTGGAGAAATTTACATACTGATTTCTATTTTAGTTGTATTAGTTTACATTCCCACAAAAACTTATATGTAGAATCATATAAATGGAGATTTTTATCTATACCTATGTTTGCATAGTAATAAAACTCTTAACCTGCATAGTGAGGGAATAGTTTTGTTGCTGCTTCAATCTTTTTCAAGATGCACCAAGAATTGTTCCATTAAAACTAGATGCACTTTATTTTATCACCAATCTAGCTTTCTTTTAACTGTCAGAAATTTCAGAGTGCTTAATACAGGTCATTATTTGAAGTCTTTTTCTTACTGAAATCTAAAAGCTCATTGCCATCTGTATAATCATTGGAGGATAACACCTTATTTTAATTTGACAGGCAGAGAGTTGCTTTTCTTAATCAACACTAATTTAATTAGAGGCCAAAAGGAGAAACTACTATTAATTAAATTATAACTTTGCAGTAATACATTTATCATAGCACAATAGGATGCATACAAACTCTATACTTTAAGACAAGGTCAATGAAATTTTATAAAAAAGTAAAAATTGAGTTGATTCAAAATATATCACAGGGTTAATTTTTACTAACTAAGAACAATGTCAGTATAGTTGAACAAAAAAAGATTCTTCCACAAAGATTGAAATGAAGTAGAAAATAATTATGTTGAGGCTATTTTCATTAATATTTAGTAACTAATACTTTATCAAAATATTGATTTATTGGTATTTTAATTAATAACACTTTATATTAAAGCCATTTTATTAATACTAAAATATGAGTGAATTTTAACAATGTGCATTTCAGCATTATACATCGAACCACAATCTTTCCAATTTTTTTAGTAGGGCTGTACAAAAGAGATATCCAGTAATATATTTCTAAAGATTAATGCATTTTAGAACAAATATGACTGAATACTTTTCAAATATCCCTAAAATTCTTGGAATGGGTTAAACAAGGAATTTTATGGAATCTGAGATAAGAAGTCCAGTGCAGTGCCTGGAATGTAACCTCGAGTTTCTGAGGCAACTTATTTAATTTATACTCTGCAGGGTTCAATTATATGATCATCATTCATTTAAAGGATCACATTCAGAAAAAAAGTAGGTACTACAAAAAGGGAATATAGACTTTTATGTCACAGTAGCCAAGCCTTGTTACTGAAAGTTGGCCCCACAAATTTCTAAACAGTATTAAATAAAGTGAGCTTCAGATGACTGCAGTTTGACAGCTAGAATGGAGAGACATTTTCTTCTCAGCTTCTTGAACTATTTCTGTGTAGCTAAGCTCACATTGTCCTTGGTGAATTATTAGCAGTCACTCCAAGTGCTCAGTTTCAAAGAAAAATGTTCATTTTACTCAACCTCAGTACCATTGCTTTGTTTGGTTTTTATAGCATCTAACAGATTTTGTCATCAGGAGATTTATATTGCTGCAAAAACTGGCAGAAAAGTACTGAGAAAAGAGTATATGAAGTAGTTTAAAGAAACTCTGATTCAAAGCTCAATCAAAGGACACGTGTTTATTGTGTTAATCTGGGCTATTTAAAAAATATATCAGCATATCCTGTGCCAGTGGAGTATCACTCACATGTGAAAGAAGAATGATACAACCAGTTACTTCACATAGCATTTATAGAAATAGTTCATATAATTAAAAATCATATATATAGACATATATATTCAATTTAGAGAAGATTTAATATATATTATATATGTAATGTACACTTGTAATATATATTGAATTTACAGTAGAAAAATTTTGATAAAGCTTCACTGTTCTGCAATGATGCCAGAGATAACTTTCATGTCACCACAACTTGTGTCTTTCTTCAGTTAATATACATGAAGTAGCTGCTTTTTGAAAGTTATTTTGAAAAACACAGAAGATACCAAATGAGTCTGATGCGCACAATGCTTGTCAGAAGTGATAAGTGAAGTTTTTTGGAAAAAATAAGAGAAAGTTAAAAATACATAATCTTATAAAAGATAAAAATTCGTCCCACAGCCCCTGCCAGTCCTGCCAGTCCTCTTCAGTGGACACGTGGAGGAGCTGCTTCCTCCAGCTCGCCGTGCCCCATGCAGGCATTGCGCCCTGCTGCCAGGCTGTGTGCTGCAGGGCACTCATGCAGTCCTTGGTCAGTGGCAGTCCAGCCGTGGAAGGATGCTGGGAGTAAACTCCAGACTGTCATTCTCATGTTAGATAAAAAAAAAAAAAAGATTAAAAATTCGTTGATAAAGGTAAATATCAAATTCAGAATACATTAATACTATTAAGATGATTTATAAATTACTCTTAGTACAAAAATTAATACAGCTGTGATAATGTACTATGATTCTAAGCAATCTGTTAATACCAAACATAAATAGATTTCAAAACGATATCAATAAAATAAAATGAAAGGGATTAGAAGTAAAATTGTTGAGTATGGGTTGGAACTTTGGGCGCTGGAGAACGGGCGGCCTACTCGCCGCCCTGGTGAGCAGCTGGGGTCCTGCCGGGAATCAGACATTGATCCTCCCCCCTCCCCCCTTAGCAAGTAGGCACAGGCGGTCTGAGTATCTTTTTTGGAGGATGAATATATATAGCGTGATAAGTAAGAGGGATTTACTTCTACCATCTCTTTGAAGGCAAATATTTTTTATCACTGTTTTGCTCAGTTTTGATTAATGGTACTGCTTTATTCAATATTCTGTTTTTACAAGTTCGATATTTCCTTCCATTTTCCTCTACTTGATTGAAAGAACAGCTAATGGGAACAAAATGGGCTGTACTATTGAGCCCATTGCTTGTGTCCTGGAGACCTGCTCTGAGGTTCTGTGGTAGTTTTATTGCACTGCAGTAGCATGGGTTTGTTCTGTCTTGTTCTGCTGTATTTTGCTACCTTCACCAAAAAAAAAAAAAAGTAGATAAGAAAGTAACAAAATACCTCCAAAAATCTCCCAACTCCACCAAAGCTGATCCATGGATCATGGATGAGGAGAAACTCAAAAACAAGGCAACAGAATCATATGGTGATTAAAAGTATATAACAACAACAAAACAAGTCAGTAAGGTACTGAGCAACCTGAAACAGGATATAACTAAGCAGATAATGAACTTAAAAAGTAAAAAGAAGAAAAGAAAGTGCTCTAGAGGATATGGCTGCATGTATGTTTAAGTGTGTAGGATTGAAAACCATGTTGTTAAGTTGTTACTGGATCATTGAACTTCTTTGCAGTCTCACTGTTTGAATGTACACTTTGTAAGCTTTAATTTTGTAACCTTAACAACTAGGTCTAAGAAGACAGTATGTAATTTATCAACTAGTGATTTCTTACTGCTTTTTCTTCTGAGATTCTGTATTGTTTCTACCCCTTTTTCTGTTTTGCTTTCTTTTCTCTTTAAATAAAATTTAAAAAAAATTGTTGAGTGTGTATGTGACTGGATTCAAAGTACTTTTGTCTTAATTTAGGACTTTATAACTGCAAGATGTTTCAGGTAAGCCTCATGATAAACTCAAACAAGAAATTTCCAGTACATAAATAAAAAAGAATGTGAAAAGAATCAAAGTCTATCACTAGGACTGGGGATATAACTCCGCAACACGGCTCCTGCCTGGCAAATGCAAGGTCCTGAGTTTGATTCCCAGTACAAAAAAAAAAAAAAAAAAAAAAAGATCAAATCCATAACTAAAAAATTAAATGAATCACAAATAAAAACTGGGAGAGATTAAAAAGCTACAAAAAATGCCCGGTAAAATTTTAGCAAAATGCCAGTAGCAATTCTCTATGTATGAATAATTATTTATATGTATATGACTTAAAGTATCCAATCAAAATAACAGTGAGTGGCAGAATGGATTAATAGAAACAAGATCTGACAATATTTTCCCTATAAGAAATTCATTTTAGCCATATAAATGATCTTAGACTGTGAATGAAAGGCTAGAAAAAGATATTTAAGGCTAATTATAACTAAAAGAGTGCAGGGCTAACCTTATTTAGACAAAACAAATTTTCAGTTGAAAGCATTAATGTTAAAAAGACATGATGATACTCTGACTAGGAGACTAATTCATCCAAAGGCTTGGTCATTTTTATATTGTATTTTTGTATTTATCTACACCCAACAAGGAGCATGTAAATATGTCAAGTAAATATTAATAGATATGAGGTTAACACCAGTTGAAATGCAATGATAGTAAGAGATTTCAGTATTGACCTGCAGTGAAGGACAGATCATCCAGAAAGATGATCAAGAAGTAAACAGTAAATTTGAGCCATGTTTGAGACCAAACTGGCCTTAGAGACACATGCTGAACATTCCATATAACTGAAAGAGACACACTTTTTTCTTAAATACAGACAAAACATTACTCAGTATAAATCATGTTAGGCCACCAAGCAATGCTTAACAAATTTAAGATTAGAAACACTGATTATAGTTCACTACAAATATAAAAGGAAACTGTATTTCATATGGCATATTAGATCAGTTTTCAGCATTGTTTAGAGTGACAATGGCTTACATTTTTGGTCTATTATCTTTTAACAAAAAAAAAAAGAAAGAGAATTAAGAATAAAATGATGAGGGGAAAAGAAATAAAAAATAAAGAATGCTATCTCCAAATCTTGGATAATGCATTAATTCTTAACTTCTCTAGAAATTGAAGAAAAATCATTATGACCCTGAATAGTCACTTGTTTATAGCAAATATAAAATTTAATACAACATGTGAAATGTTTACATTTAAATTTCTATAGTTTATTTAAACAACATGGTATTTTATAATTAAATATAGGTGCTTTTTGGCTTGCCAAAAAGCATTAAATCTTCCATTTCTCATTTTTTTTTATAAAGAATGAGTGATAGTTTGTGTCTCCTCTGGTTCAGAATTTGAGAAAAGACTTGTTTCCCTATTTTATTGTTCCTATGGGGAAAGAAATGAACATGTAAACAAAATAAATCACAATAAAAATTTAAATGTTCTATCTCTTCTTAATTTTCAGATTCTAAAAGAAAAACATAATAACAGTTTATGCAATAGCACGTTTTATGTATATGAGACCATTTAGATGCTTCAGATATTTATTCAACACATTCATTTATTCTTTCATTTTTAAATGAATATTTATTGTGTGCAAACTTGCTGTGTTAGTAAGTGAAACTCAAATTTAAGAAAGTTTCTTACTAGCTAGATGTTTGTGAAACTCAGACTTTTACATTAGTCAGAGAAGGTTAAACGGCGACAATATGGTATAGTAGTCAGGATCAAGGCTTGCATGCAGAAAAGAGGTCTAAACAATTTAATCTTGATAGTCCATGAGGGCAAAATCTCAGGGAGGTTATTCCATTTTTAGAAGACTCAGATCCATTAGCTAAGGGATAATACAAACATCAGGAGATAATCATCTGTACCTTAAAGACTTGTCATAATTAAATGAGGTAATAAATGTGAAGTGTTTTACACAGTATCTTACATCCAGTATTTGATAAATGGTAGTCATTGTTTTATATTACATCAAGCACATGTTTAATCTTTTTTCTTCTTTGTAAAAAGAATGCACTATTTCAAAATGAGCAATAATAATTGAAGACAAGGAAAAATTCAGGATAACATGAAATGTGACCAGTGCCTTATATACTTTCAACTGTATAATTCATTTATCTGTGAAAACATGAGAGGAAACATTCTACAGTATTTTTATGTTATTTTCTAATAAAAAAATATAGTAACATCTATTTCCTAAGGTTGGAGAAAATTTAAGGCATAAAGTAAGTAAAGCCCAGAAATTCTCTTAAACAGCAAACAAACTTTGGAAGAATACTTAACCTAATACTTTGAGGAAGAAAAAGATATACTGAAGTACTTGAGCCTTACACTGCCTTCCCAAATTGTTTTCATAGAAAAATAGGAAAAGTTTCTATTTACTGCTGAGAAAAAATTTTTTTTAATGTTGAGAAAAAAAGTAGAAAGAGTGTAGGGATGGGGAGTGTACATGAAATTGATGAACAGTAGATGAACAGGGTGTTTTTGTAATTATTATTGGTAATTCTATTTCTCCAACTTCTCCCTTTTTATTGGTGATAACTGCACAATTTTTTGGTCTTTTAATTAATTTTAAAGAGCTCAACGTATTATGTTATAATATTGTGATGTCATAGGATACAACAAGAATGAAAAGCAGAACAGCAAAAAATTTGAATGTGAATAGTCTTATGAATGTATTCAATCAAGTCTAGATTATCTCATGGCAAAATAGCACCTGAAAAGGAGCGTGTAATCAATTAGTTCTTGCTGTGTCTTTATGATCAAGTCATTTGATCAGTTGCCACATCTCTTCTGTCTAGGGAGTTTAAAGGAAAGCTTAGGCAAATTAAAAATATAATTATATTTGTGTTTTTGCTTGCAGTTATACAAATATTTCTAGTTAAAATAATACTTTTTTCAACAAATTTATTGGTTCTGCTTAAATTAATCTAAACCACTCAATCAGAGACATATTAGAAATGCCCAAAGACATGTTAAAGTCAATCATATAAAAATTCAACCTAAATATATTTAATCTAGCTCTGCCCTTGATCCTTGTTTTTAAAATTATTGGTCTTTTGGGGCCTGGATTAGTTTGTTCTTTGTTACTATGTCAAATGCCTGATATAAACAGTTCATAAGGAGTTTATTTTAGCTAGTTTTCTTCAGAAGTTTCAGTTCATATTGACTTGGTTACATTACATTGGCCCTGTAGCAGAACAGTACTTCATAGTGGGAACCAATGGCATAGGAATCTGTTCACTTCGTGATGGCTAGAAACAGAGATAGAGAATGAAGGACTGAAATTTCAATATCCTCTTCAGGGGCATATTTCAGGTGCCCTATTTTCTTTCACTAGGTATCACATTCACAGCTTCCTCCAAAGCCAAATAAATAATGCTTCAGTCTAGCAAGCAAATCTTTTGTACATGGGCCTTTGGAGGACATTGCAGATCCAAAGTGGAGCAGGGCATTTGTTCCTTTGTTTTTATTGTTTTGATTTCTCTTTTGGAACTCTGCTTTAGCTGTTTAACTTCCATTTTTAATAGAGACCATGCAAAACATAAATTTGCCTACATTTGATTCATTTTAAAGTCCTAGGACACTCATATTGTTTTCTTTAGATTCTGTTTGAGAAGAATCTATCCTAGCTATTACCAGCCAGGCATGGCAAGCATCTACAACAGGCTGCAAGGAAAACACTGCTCACAAAATGTACCCTTCTTGTCAACTTCCATTCTCAACAGCGTAGGATCTAATGGAAACCAGACTCCACTAATTAATCGGATATTGTTATTGACAAATATGGTATCACAATGTATCATTTCTTAAGTGTCAGAAAGGATGAGAAATTGCCTTAGCTTTTGTTTCAGGGAACCCATACCTGCTAAGATTTTATTGAAAAATAAATGGTAGGGTAACAAGTGTCAGGAAAGTCAGCCAAAGCGAAAAGACACATAAATACATCATCCTGTGTTACTAAATTGGACTTACAGCCACAAGGAAGCACAACTAGTTGTTCAGTTACTGTGTGTTTTGAATCAAACTATGCAGACTTGGGACAGATATTGGCATTATAAATGAAATGATAGAAATTTATCTGCCAGAGGTTTTCCTTTCTCATCAAAACTTCACGACCCAAAGCCCTGGGTTCCCTGAACTTCCTGAGTGTGATTCAGGGCCCCTTGGTTCAGCAACCACAGAAGCTGGTTTCTACACACTGTGCCAAAAACTATGGAGCTCAGGGCTCTCTGCTGAAAAATGAGACAAGTGATAAAGTTGTAGTGAGACTAGCCATGGCTTTTGGATGATGAAATCACTGAAACTTCAGGTATATTAGATCACGCGGGTCTATGTGACTCTATAAATTTAATGAAGCAATTTTAATGCCAGAAATGTAACCTCAGGTTGATACCATAGCAATTCACAGAGGTGCAATATAATCTGGGGTAGACTTGAGTCCAGAAAAAAGGAGCTACTAATACAATTTTTAGAAATTAGAAATGTAGTGATATTACTTTTTGAGTTTGAAGCATGCCATAAATTAGGCAACAAAAGCTGCTTCCAGTAAAAGGGCTTACAATAATGCTGCTCCTTAATGACAGTGAGATACGTGAGTGTGAGGAAAAATGTTTTCAAAATAAATTATAAACAAGCATATAAATAGCAGTAATATGAAAGTAATTTTAAACAACCTTCCTGGGACAGAAATATCCAAATGTAGAAAATTAATTTTAAGACAGTTCTGTGTACTTGTAAATATGCTTATACTATATTTTCTTTCTTTTTAAAGAGAATAAAACTCAATGAAACAAAACAGGGTAAAACCAATCCAAACAAAGCACTGAAAGTGGTACAGAACTTTGAAACAGGTTAATAGGAAATGAACAATGGCTACCATAATGTATTTTGTTATCTTCATAATAATTGTCTATTCCATCAGACATAGTAAAATCAAATAAAACAACATAGAATAAAACCAATCAAAACAGGCCATTAAATAAACAAAACAATAAATTGGAACAAAACAAAGCAGTAGGAACAACTTTGACTTCAAAAACAAGAAAGAAGGAATTCTCCCACATTTGCCATACTGCATACTGTTAACATCCTAGTAGATGCTCAGACTACTGGCTCTAGGCCTGCGAAGTAAGTCATAATGCAAGCATTTAGTTTCTTTTGTACTTTAATTGCTATCAAGTCAGCCTGTCCTCTGAACCAGCTGGTTGTTTACAGGGATGTGGGGATAGTTTTTGATTCTCAACCCACACACTGGTCAACTTAAAGGGAAGGTAAGCTGGCTTCTCTCTTCTTGAGCCCCACATGATTTGTACAGCTTACCAGAAGGGCAAGCTGGCTACTTGATGTGCTCCTCCAACACCTAGCACAGCTTCTATAGATTCATGGTGATATAGGAGAAAGAAACTCTAGACCTACTAGATGTCCAGTGCAAGTGCATGTTCTCTAAAATTGAAGAATTAATTTTAGAAACAACAGAGATTAAGAGCAGAATATATTTATTGAGAGAAGGAAAGCTTTTGTCTAAGAGAGAGACAGACGGGGTCCCAAGTGAGTTGCTGAGGACCCTGCCTTTTCTAGGGATTTTTATAGAACAAAACTACAAGGTGAGGTGGGTCTAATGTGGGGAGAAAATGAGAACTTGCAAAATGGGCATGAGGTGGGACAAAACTATGGTCAACCAATAAGAATAACTGTTGAGGTAAAATTGATTAAATCGGGGACAAATGGGAAAGTGAGTCACATACCAAGCAGGCATGCTTACAGAAAGTGACTCTTCTTGTAGTGGGTTGGGATGGTGACTCCTAGTTTCCTCAGGGTGATCCATATGTATCTAAAATATCAACCCCTAATGTTTATACTTAAGGTGTGTTTGCATTTGTTTTGCCTTTTGTCTTGAGATCTGACCCACAGTAGATGTGTCTGTCTCCTCCAAGGTTGCTAAATATCTGGTCTCCTGTACTGGCTCCTTCCAAGGCCAATC
Organism: Hydrochoerus hydrochaeris; assembly: GCA_004027455.1. NCBI lineage: Eukaryota > Metazoa > Chordata > Mammalia > Rodentia > Hydrochaeridae > Hydrochoerus > Hydrochoerus hydrochaeris. The sequence continues at coordinate 74,008 of PVLA01007066.1, read as the reverse complement.
CTTGTCTGACTGTCTATAATATTGCTATCTAACTCAGCTGCCTATAATAATGGGAGAGAGGAATTGGCTTTTCTCTTCCTGTGCCCTGCATGGTTTGGGTGGCTTATTAGAAATGCTTATATTATTAAGCGACCATTATCAAGTCACTAAAGTAAAACAAGCTTAGGACTTGGTTACTGAGTTATTTGAATTTGCCAACTATCTCCGAGTAGATTGGTAGAGATGACTCTTTCATTTACCTCATTTATCCTCAGCTAACCTAAAATTACCTAAATATGAAGTCTCAGAAGTCAATTTTTCCTCTTAAAATTTTGAACTGTATCTTTGACACTGTATATTTTCAAACTGGAAATGAAGTGAGTAATGAAAGAAATTATAACTTGATATGTGAACATACCAAGCAAGGCCAAGAAAATGACACTTCAATTATACATTCTTAAAAGGATTCATTTTAAGGGTGAAATATCATATTGTATTAATTCCATTGTTACCAACAATACTGGTTGTTTAAAAGTAATATTATATCATTGGATAAAACAGATCATATTACTTCAGTGTTATTAATAGTAACAACTTCCATATAGAAGAAAATAAGGTATACTATAAAATCAAAAACACAAAGAAGAGATATGTCATATAACACAAATGGAAAAAATAGTGTTTTCTTATGCTATTAACACACTGTGAATATATTATAGCCATGCACAATAAAATTATGTAAACAAACTATCATTTTACCAGCTTAAACCTGTTATAATGTTCTCATTGCCCAGATTATCATTGTCCACCAAAAGGAATTATGATTCCTTCTTGAGGCAATGGTTAATATCATATGTGTGGCAGAAAATATGCAGAGTAACTCTAGAACATTTCATTTTAGCACAAAGGAAAGAATTTCAGTGTGGTGTGTCAAAACCTCAAGAACTTGATTGAAAGGTCTCACAGTGGCATGAATGTGACAATTTAATTACCAAAATTAAAATAATAATTATGCTATATTGAGACATGTACAAAATCTATAAAAATGCCATGAGTTAATAATAGTATCTTAAGTAGAAAAATTCATTCCAGTATTTGTCAAAACTATTAATATATGTAAGTCTTTATATACATTTAATTCTGGATTATTATGTGTTGTGGCTTGAGTTACTAATAAGGTTGTTACTAATAGGTAGTACATCACATTATCTATTCAAATCTACTGCTGTTACAATGTAATAAAAAACGAATTTGGGAGTCTTAAGAAACTTTTTGCTATCTTTCGTGTTTCTTGTGTGGGTCAGTAAGCTTCTGATGGTGTGGTTCTTTTTTGGATTTTTCTTAGGGATCAATGCAGATGGCAGCTACACTCAGTAGATGGGTGGTTTCTGTCTTCCTCATGTAATATCTGGACCCTTTTATGAAGGTCTCTTAGCTAGGTTAGTCTGAGATTCCTGGACACTTTAGAGTGTGTAGGCTTCAAATTTTAAATATAATATCTGGCAATCCGTGTTTTCTGAGACACATACAGTATGGCACCTATATGGCACATATTCTTTACTATGCTGTAGATAAAAATTGTGAGAGGTATAGTTTAAAAATCTTGAATTAGAATTGGGTAAATTTGCCTACTATGTATAAAAGAAATTATCAGCTCAGTTCCACCATTTCCATTTATGTAACCTTGGAAAATTAGCTAACTTCACTAGTCCTACATCTTATCATTTTGAAGTTAATAAAATAGTGCTCAGGGTGTAGCTTAGTGAGAGAAGATGTGCATAGTATATGTGAGATTTAGGTTCAATCCCCAAGACTAAAAATTATATATATTATATTCTTTTAAATGCGATATGTGCCCATTTTCACAATCAAATCAGATAACAGATATTCAAATTTAAGATGTGGAATCATTATATGTGAATTTAAGAAACAAGGCTCATGAAGATGAAATAATTTGATCAGGATCATATAGACAATGAAACAAGCCAGTTACCACTCTTTTTCTTTCTTTTTTCATTTATTTCTTTGTGAACTTTAAGGTGTATGTCCTTAGATTTGATAAGATGATTTTGAATTTGGTGCCATAATAATGGGATGAGGATGAGAACAAAAAAGAAATAGAGGATATTAGAAATGTTCTAGTCTTTGCTGTCTTTAAAAAGCTGCATGCTATAGTTCGTATTTTGAGAATTCTCTGTAAAATTGGTTCCCAGCTTGGTGCTAGTGGGAGTTAGTGGAAACTTTAAGCAATAAAACTTACTGGAAAGTCTTTAAGTCACTGGGAACATGCCCTCAAAGGGCATGAGGAGACCTAGTTTTCCTCCTTTTATTCTTTTATTTCTGGATCATGAGATGAAAATTGTTCCTACCATGATGTGCTGCCTCCCTATCAGATGTTAAAAGGCAATTTGTCTGCCTAATCTTGAACTGGTAGCTCCAAACCTATGAGACAAAATATACCTTTTTTCCGTGTACTTGATTACCTTAGATATTTCTGATAGCGTTAAAAACTAGCACAGTATACAATCCGTGTATCATCACAGGATATATTAATGTTTTCCAGTCAAGCCAAGCAGATAATGCATCCAACTCTATTTATTTAAGTTCCATTACTTCTACTCTTTTTTCAGCCCTAACTATAGCGCAATCATGTAGGGATGAGTACTAGTAACTAAAGTAGCAGCAATTATTGAACATTTTCCGTTGCTCCTTATAAGGATTGTTCTAGTAGAATTGAATGTTTCAACTTACTTATGTTTCACCGCAGCTCTAAGTGTTAGTTAGCTATTGTTAGTCAAACGTTGTGAGAAATTAAAACCTAGATTTGTAACGTAATGCACTATAGTGTTCAAAGGGTTTTATCCTCTTCACTCTCAAATTCATGTGTTGAGCCACATATCCCAAGAAGAAGGAATTAAAATATGCAACCTTTTGCAGATGATTAAATCCTGAAGGTAGAACTTTCATCATTGAAATTTATGCTTTTATAAAAGTGACTAGAAATCTGCACAGGTTCCTTCTGCCATGTAAAGTTACATTGAGGAGATAAATTCAACCAGACACTGAATCTGCCTTTATGTTAGACTGTCCAGCTTCCAGATTTGTGAAAAACCATTATCTATTGTTTATAACCTACTCAACTGATGACATTTTATTATAGCAGCCCAAACAGACCAAGGCATAAACCAACACCATAGAGTTAAACTGAAGGATGGGTTCCAAGTCCAGGCTTTCTAACTCCAGCTCACTCTGAACCATCACACAAAAAACTGCCTCAGCTAGAAATGAGAATCATTCAAGTGTACAGAAAAAAATTTTTTTTTTGCACTCTCTGCTTTGGAGCACAAATTAATGAGTCAGTCCTTATGAATTTGGAAATGACTATCATGATTTATTGATCTGGCTGTATCTTAACTACTTCAGAATGTGCTATATCAGTTTACATTACAAAAATAGTACTTAAACGGTAACTGTAGATAATTTTCAGAGGTTCTCTGAGTGTGGTTTCTTTTTTGTAACTTCCCAATCCATAGACTCAGTCTATCTCCTTGATTTCTGTGGATGACCATAGTTAGAAAAATGAGGTTACAATATGTATAAGGACTAGTTTGTTAATTTAACAATTATAGTATGATACCAATGTTTCTTTGTGATAATATAACATCATTTGATTACATAATTACTCCACAAAATGGCTAACAGATTCCCAAATTAGTTAGTCTCACAAAATATCTTGGATAGGTAGGTGAATCCACATGCTTTCATTCTTAATATATATCTACCCAGTAATTAATTGCACATGGACATTTAAAAAGTTTCTTCTTATGGCATGTAGTATAGTATACACAAGTTTGTAATATATATATATATTACTGACACTTCAGAGTGAAAAAATATCATTGAGATAGATTCATAAATTGAAAAGAGAATAAGTTTCCCTAGAAGTAACAAAAAGTAATTTTTTCCTGAATTTAGTTTCTTTCCCAACCATAAAAGAAAATGTCCCTATGTGGTGTAATTTTAGATATACTATTTATTACATTATAGCTTCCCATGTTACTTTAAATTCCTCTAGAAAATTAACAATTTAAGTTAAAAATCAATGATTAGACAAGAGACATGTAGTAACATTTTTCTTGTTTATTCATAGTGATCAAAAATTTTGCTACAGAATACTTGCTTTGAGAAACTATAGGGCAATAAATTTTTTAGCCTACAAATTCACTTTAAATTATTTACTTCATCATAAAAAGTTAAATGAATGTGGACATTTTAAACTGATTTGAGCCAAAAGTATGAATCACATGATCATTTCTACAGATGCACAAAAACTTTTGATAAGATCCAACATCCATTCATGATAAGAACCTTACAGAGAATTGGAATAGATGGTCTCTACCTCAATATGATAAAGGTCGTCTATGACAAACCAACAGCCAGCATCATATTAAATGGCCAAAAACTGAAAGGCTTTACCTCCAGCAGAGTGAAAAGAAAACCCACAAGCTAGGAAAAAATCTTAAACAAGACAAGGATGTCCCTTATCACCAATCCTACTCAACATAGTACTGGAAATATTAACCAGAGCAATTAGACAAGAGAGAGAAATAAAAGGAGTAAAGATAGGAAAAGAGGAAGTTAAACTATCAATATTTGCAGAAAACATGATATCTACATAGAAGACCCCCAAAACTCCATTGAAAGACTCCTAGATATAATAAAGAAATTCAGCAATGTAGCTGGATACAAAGTCAATAATGAAAAATCAATAGCATTCCTATATACTAACAACAAAATCACCCAGAGAGAAATAAGAGAAGCCACACCCTTCACACTAGCATCCAAAAAAAAAATGAAATAGTGAGGAATTAATCTAAAAAAAGAAGTAAAAGAGCTATACAAGGAAAACTATAATACCCTGAAAAAAGAAATCAAAGAGGACCTCAGAAAATGGAAAGATATCTCTTGTTCATGGATAGGAAGAATAAATATTGTGAAAATGGCCATTTTCCCAAAATAGTTATACAGATTTGATGAAATCCCAATGAAAATACCACTAACATACCTCATAAATCTAGAGAAATCACTCCTAAAATTCATCTGGAACCAGAAGAGATCTAAAATAGCAAAGGCATTCTAAGCTGCAAAAACAAGGCAGGAAGCATCACAATTCCTTAGTTGAAGTTGTACTACAAAGCTACTGTAATAAAACCAACATGATACTAGAATAAAAACAGATCTGAAGATCAATGGAATAGACTAGAAGATACAACCACAACTACAAACACCCTCCACCACTTTATTTTTGATAAAGGAGCCAAACGTAATCACTGGAAGAATGATAGTCTTTAATAAATGGTACTGGAAAAACTGGCTATCCATAAAACTAAACTAAACTAAACTAAACTAAACTAAATGAAAACTAAAACTAGACCCATGCCTATCACCATGTACTAAACTAAAATCTAAATGTATCAAAGATTTAAATATTAGACCAGAAATTCTAAATCTGTTGGAAGACAAAGTAGGTAAAAATCTTGAAGAGATAAGGGTAGGTAAAGAATTCATGAACAAGAACCAACTGCACGGGAAATACTTCCCAGAATCAATAACTAGGATCATGTCTTATTAAAGAGTTTCTGCATATCCAAAGAAATCTCCAGCAGAGTGAAAAGAAAACCCACAAACTAGGAAAAAATCTTAATTAACAGTCCTTCAGACAAAGGACTTCTGTCTAGAACTTACAAAGAATTAAAAAAAAATCAATATCATCTTGCTCTGAAGTCCTACCATGCTTTTGTTTTTCTATTACCATTGGTTCTATCATGTTTGCCTTATTGGATTTTAATATGTATAATAGTAAAAACAAAATTTTTTATGGAAAATGAGATAATATAGCAGCCATTGTTCATCTTTGGTTATTTGGTTCAGAATGCGTTGCAATACTTTCATTGTCTTGAGTGGTTTGATTCTATTTTGTTATGTTTGACATTATTGTGTGTAAAGCTAAGCTCAACTATTTCAAAAGAAGAGACATTATGATAGCTGCTGTTGATAGCCAATTGTCTTGTTGTGAAGTGCTGTGTTGCTTGCATTGTTCTGTTCTGATCTGCTTTATTCTGTCCTCTTTTGTTTTATCCTATGTAAAATAAAAAAATTAAAGGACAAAAAATAAAAAATAAATTAGAAGAATAATAATACCAGTGAATACAGTATGCACAATAACAAAAGATGTTTAGAATTTCCACTCACCATCTAAATAAAAAAATACTTAAATGTGGCTACAGGGTGAAAAAAAATTTCAATGTATTACTTGAATGTAACTTGAGTGCTGATAAATATGCCATGTACTATTAGAAACACTGTAAAAGTATTAACAAAGTATTTTCTCCTTTGGAAAAAGTTTAAAACATTAACTAGATCCTTTTGACATCCAATTCAAGGATTTCCACTTGTTACTTTATCTATCTATCTATCTATCTATCTATCTATCTATCTATCTATCTATTTATTTATCATCTAAATATCTATATTTCATGGTACTGGGGATCGAACTCACAATCTCATGGTTGTCAGGCAGGTGCTTATGCCACTGAGCTAAATCCCCAGTCATGTCACTCCTTTTTACTTGAGGCTCAGAGCCATATTTCCAGTACAGCTTTGGCCAGTTGAACTTTGATCGCTATTTTTTGTCAAGGTATGATATTCTTTGCATAAAAAAATGTGTTCTTAAACTTTCAAAGGATAAATATACAAAAATTAATTTTGGATCTAGCATAAAAGACAATATAAGTTTGTTTGCCAGTAACATTTTTTGCATATTAAAACATCATGATATTTGTGCTCCATCAAAAGTAATAACCAATGAATGCTAAAAACTAAGCTTTATTACCATGCCTTCCAGGGAAAGAATTTCATCCTACTTGAAAAGTGTTCTAGATTTTGACTGTGGCTGCTAGAAAGTATGCTAAGCCTTAGAAATATCTTCATTTATTTGGAAGCATGGAACCAGAAAGATATTAACAATGTGATTTGTGGTGGCAGTTTTGGGTCATGACACATCAATTCAATTTCCAGAGGGTTGGAGACTGAAGCCATCCATGTGACTATTCATCTAGGTTTATATGATGGGACCCCAGTAAAAACTATGGACACTAAGCTTAAGATAAACTTCAGTTGTTACAAATTTTCATGCATATTGTCACACCTTGGTGCCAAGAAAGAAATGATGCTGTGACTCCACAGTGCAGAATACCTGGAAGCTCCTTATTTGGAACTTTCCTTGAATTTCCACCCCACATCCATTTATTAGGCTCCTTTTCCCTGACCTTGGTTTTAACTTAAATAAAATAGCTTTCAGTGGGTTTTGTGAATTTTTCTAGCAAGCTATTGAACATGAGCTTTGAGAAAGCTTCTTATGCTTGCAACTAGTGTCAGAAATGTGGCTATCTTCTGATCTATATTTTTTAAATTTTATTTTAGAGAGAAAAAAACCAAGCAAAATAAAACAGAAGAAAGCCAATTATAGCAAGAGTATAAGTGACACGATTTCAAAACAAGATAATAGGAAATCAACAATGGTTACCATAATTCTTGCTGGCTTCAAAATAGCTGCCCATACATACCTTTAGATGTAGTAAAATCAAACAAAACAGAAACAGAATAGAACCAATAAAAACAAAACAATGACTGCAGTACAGGACTTCAAAGCAAAGCAAGATGATAGTAAATCCAAAATGGCTACCATAATATATCTTGCTATCTTTGAAATAGCTGCCCATGCCATCAGATACAACAAAATCAAACAAGATAAAACAGAATAAAATCCAACCAAACTAAACAATGAAAATGATATAGGGTTTTGAAACAAGCTAATAGGGAATTAATGGCCACCACCTTCAGAAGAAAATCCCCCAGATATGCTACATTGCATATTGTTTTTCTCTGAAGAGATGATCAGACTACCAGCTTTAAACCTGAAAAGTCAGTGAAACACTAAACACTACAAATATTAAGTTGCACTTTACCTTATTAGCTATCATCACGGAGTATGTTTCTCCAGATCAGCCAGGCACTTCTGAGGATGGGCTTGTCTCCTTGCCCGTGCACCAGAAAGGGCTGGTGTAGCTCTCCCCTGTCAAGCCTTGTGTGGCACCAACTTTCTTAATCTCTGCAGCCTCTTATCCTAAAAAGAATTTTTAAAAAGCATCATCAAATATTTCCCACTGTACTGATGTAATCTTACAGTAAGGTTCATTTAACTGGGTGGCATAAAAGTTCTCTTTGGAAGGACTATTTGTAGTTAGCCAGTGTAAGAAATGGCTTTTCTAGTTCTCTTCTAGATTTTGTTACCAAAAACTCTGCAGTGATTTTATTTTTAGTACTATGAACAATAGAGTTTGAACAAGAACACATGCTGTTCTAATTATTAGTCAGTAAAGAAACCAAAATGAAAATGAAGATGCAGATAATGTGATTTGTGGAGTGAAATAATTTATAAAATCTTACATGATATTGATATGATGTGTGACATTTACAAGAGTTCCAGGTCCTTGTGTATGATGAGTAAAGGATTACAAATGTACACCTGCAGCAGAAGATGCCCACCCCACTCAACACACTTGAGTCTGTTAATTGCCCACGTAATAGTTCCAGTTCTAGTTCCTGTTACTTTTGTCTCGTACGAAAGGCAGGTTACTGTGATGCATAACTGGTCACAGTGATACATATTGTAAGAACCAATCAAAGACAGCCAAATACTCTGACTCTGTACTGCCCCTTTCAGCTCCATAAAAACCTCCCTCTCTGGATCTTTGGGGCCTGATATTTTGGGAATGATCCCGATCAGTGCTTGTCCATGTAAAATAAATCTGCCTCCAAATCCTGGATGTCGTTTCATTGTTTCTGTTTGCTGTAGTACACCCAGTGGTAAAAGAAAAAAGCAATTTATTTATGGTTGATAACAGGAAGGTGTTCTCAGGTTCCTGGCAGCAGAAACAGAAAGGGGGTATAAATGGGGAAAACGGTGCCAGGACTACAGGGGAATAGGAAAGATAATATCAAGATTTTAGATTTTAAAAAATGTGCATCTTGCCCTTGGTGCCTCTCTAGAATCTGTCCTTATTTGGTACCTTAGTATACACGAATCTGCCATAATTCATGCTGTTTTAATCACATACCTGATATATAAGGCCTCTATGTGAAATGAACCTTTAATGAAATTCAAGTGGGGAAAATGTTACTGAAAATCAGATCATGGGATCTAATATATGTCTGACCTGGCCTGGAGTTTGGAAGGTTTCCTTGGTATGCATTATTCCTATTTCTGCTTCTGTAAGGGTAATGGAGGGAGGATTGGCCCTAGAGTTGCCCAAATTCAGGTGAATAGAGAGGGCGTGGTTTTTAGCCCCTAGTTGTGCTGCCTGTACTAATATGACATGTGCAAATTACTTATATTTCTTAATAAAAGTGTGATTTAGTAAACAGTACTTATGCAGTGTGTTAGTAAGAATAATTTAGGATGTATCTAAATGCATTTGCACATTGCATGTTTTCTCATTTATTAAAATCTTACTCACTTTTTTTAAACCTGTATCTGGTAGCTTCCACTGTACGTGATTTTCAACTCCTTGGTGAAATTAATTCCTACTATTTAATTTTCCATGGTGCTACTATAAAGGGAATTATTAATTTTCTTTCCATATCATTTAGTTTTAGCATACAGTAACACCAACAATTTTTGCCCCTTTGAATTTGTATCCTTATATTTTGCTTTTTGAAAGTAGATATAAAATTTTTTTGTGTATTTGGGTATATGTATTTGTATATGCATGTGTATGAATACATATGTGTGTGTGTGCATCTTACATATAGATCATACTATGAAAAATAAAAAGTTTTACTTCTTTCTCTCCTAATTGAATGCTTTCATTTATTTTTCTTTTCTTGTTTTACCCTAACATCTTTGGCCAGATCTTACAGTGCTAAATGGAATCCAAATGTCAAAGACAAGCATTTTTGTTGTACTCCTGATCTTAGAGGAAAATCTTTGCGCTTTTTACTAGTGAACATGAAAGTAGCTGTTCATTTTCATACATGAATTTTATTTTCTCGAGGTACTTTCCTCTTTATAGTATGTAAAATTTGTGTTCATGAAAGGGTGTCTTGTTAAATATGCTTTTCTATATCAATATTTATTCAAAAATACTTAGTTAATTGCTGATATTTAATTCAAATATTTAAGTTTTTATAAAAGTTATTTTAACTGACAAATTAAAAACAAGAACATTATACAAATATGTGGGGTACTAAGATGTATAATGTATTGTTTAGTCTAAAAAATAGGAGAAAGAATTTTCTCTTTTACTATAAAGATATTATACCTTTAAACAGATACTTAACTTGATTTAAACCATACCAATGTATATATGTATGGAAATATCACATGGTTTCTTATAAGTGAATTCTGAGAGCAAAATTTGGCAAATAATTATCTTGTATCACTTGAGAAAATTGAGCACTTATGTGCCTGTGTATCTGTAAGTTTGTGTGTTTCCTTCATTCTGCTAATGTGTGCATCGTGTTTATTGATTTTCATGTATTGAATGATCCTTGAACTTTAGAAATAAAGCCTGAATGTAATGTGTGTAATCATTTTAATATGATGCCAAATTCAGTTTGCAAATGTTTTGCTAGGGATTTATGCATCTGTATTCTTATAGGATATTGCCATGTAATTTTCTTTTTTTTGTACTATCTTTCTCTGAGTTTGATATTAGGTCAATGCTGGCTTCAGAGAATAAATTATAAAATATTCATCAGGACGTCAGTACTACCTAAATTAATCTACAAAATTCACATAAGTTTTCAAAATATCTGAGTGAAATTTTTTATAAAAGAAGAAAATAGAAATGAGACTAACATAATATTGTTAAAATGAGAAACAGGGTAGATGGACTGATACTTCAATTTAAAAACTTACTAAAAATCTAAATATAATCAAGATTACTTGATACTGGCATAAAGACAGACATAAGGAGTAACAAAAAAGATAAAGAGCATAGAAAAAACCCTATCATGTATAAGCAAATGGTTTTTGAAAGAGATGTGATCACTGTTCAGTTTGGAAAAGATGATTTTTCAATGTATCATATTGGGCAAATGAAATAGATATCCATATGTGAAAGAATAAACATAGATCCATTCCTGATACTATGTATAAAAAATTCAAAATGTATAAAAGTCATAAATGTCAGACTTTAAACTATAGAACTATTAGAAGAAAACATTCAGCAAGAATTCCATGGCAATGGATCAAAATATTTATTGTATATGACCTGAGATACAGGTAACCAAAGCCAGACAAATTTGATTTCATGAAAACACTTCTTCAATATTTTGCATCAAAAGACACCATAACCAAATAAAAAGGCAACAATACATAGTATAAGAGAAATACTTGAAAGTCATGTATCTGATAACATATAGAGAATTTCTGATACTCAAAATCAAAATATACAGACTAGCAAAGAGACAATATACTAGAATATCTATTTTTCTGAAGATGGAAAACGTCCAGTAAGCAAATGAAGAGATGCTCAACAATACCAATCATTAGTGATATAAATCAAAACCTCAATGTGACCCCACTTGACATCCATTGGTAAGACTACTACATGTTTAAAAAGAAAGTATAATTGGGAGTGTTGTAAAGAAACTGGAATCCTGATATGTTAATGATGGAAATGTAAAATGATGCATTCACTATGAAAAGCATTACACTGCTTGCTGAGAAAATTACACACAAAATTACAATATGTGACTCAATTATTCACCTCTGAGTGTATACCCAAAATAATTGACAAGTAAATCTCAAAGAGATATTTGTACATCAGTGTTTATAACATTGCTCTTCACACTAGCTAAAAATAGAAGCAACATAAGAGTGCATTAACAGGTGAAGAACTTAATAAACATAAGGGATATATACATATTCATACACAGTGAAAAATTATTCAAGTTTAAACATGAAGGAAATTCTGACACATGATACAATGTAATTTTACCTTTGCAACTTTCTGTTAAGTGAAATAAACCAAGCACAGAGACTGATTATGTCAAAATTCTTCTCACTTGAGTTAGATAAGAGTTGTATTCATAGAGGAATAAAGTAGAATGATGTCTTGTCAGTGCCAGGGGATATGGGAATGGAGAATTGCATAATGGATTCAGATGCAGTTTATCAAGGTCAGAAAAGTTCTAAGGATTGCACAATGTGAATATACTCAGCACTGTTGTTTGTGATGATCAAAAATGATTAAGATGAAAAGTATTTTCTGCCACAAATGGACTTCTTTTAAAGTTAATATGAATATACATTTGGAGAATTTACCAGACCCACTGATGGGGAAGCTTGATCTTTCTCTGATTTTATTTTTTAATTGATTCTTAGCAGATTCTGAGGGAGGAAAAAGCTCCTAATTTGACAACTGTGTCTGATTAAAAATTGTCACTATTTAATAATAATGCAATAACCTATCTTACAGAATTAGAGAAAACAATCTTAAAATTCATCTGGAATCAGAATAGACCCAGAATAGCAAAGGCAAACCTGGGGAACAAAGAGAAGACAGGGATGAGCATCACAGTCCCTGACTTGAAATTATACTATCAAGTTACTGTGATAAAAACAGTGTGGTATTGGGGGAAAAAAGACCTGAAGATCAATGGAATAGATTAGAAGATGCAGAAACAACTTCAGACACTCTAAGTAACTTTCTCTTTGTCAAAGGTACCAAACACATTCTCTGGATGAAAGATAGCCTTGGGGCTAGGGATTTAGCTCAGCCCTACAAGCACCTGCCTTGCAAGTATAAGGTCATGCGTTTGATCCACGGTACAAAAAAAAAAATAACCTCTTTAATAAATGGTGTTAGAAAAACTGGCTTTCCACATGCCAAGATCCATATCTTTCACCATGTTCTAAGCTAAAATCAGAATGGGTTAAAGATCTAAATATTAAAACAAAAACATTAAATCTGCTGGAAGATAGATTAGGTAAAACTCTTGAAGACATTGGTGTAGGCAAAGACCTGATGAATAAAACTCAGATTGCACCGGACTTACTGCAAAGAATCAACAAGTGAGATTTCATCCTACTGAAAAACTTTTGCACAGCAAGAGAAACCACTAACAGAGTGAAGAGACAACCCACAATATGAGAGAAAATATTTTCCAGCTGTTTCTCAGATAAACAATTACTATAGGGAATGTATAAAGTACTAAAAAAAAAAATCAGTTCTCCCAGATTTAAAGACCCAGTCCAAAAATGGGCATCTGAGATGAATACACACTTTTCAGATGAAAAAGTACAAATAGCAAATAAATATGTGAAAAAATGTTCAACAGCACTGGTCATTTGAGAGATGCAAATTAAAACAACACTGAGATTTCACCTCACCTCAGAAAGAATGGCTAGTATTAATAAATCAATCAATAACAAATGCTGGAGGGGCTGTGGAAAAAAAGGGACCCTTCTCCACTGTTGGTGGGAATGCGGGCTGGTGCAACCATTAAGGAAATCAGTGTGGAGATTCCTGAAAAATGTAGAATTGGTGGTTCCATTTGACCTAGCTATATCTCTTTGGGTATCTTTCCAAAAGAATTAAAAACATCATACCACAGTGATATATATATATATATATATATATATATATATATATATATGCTCCAGTGTTTATTTTAGCACAGTTTATAATAGCCAGATCTTGGAAACAGCCTAAATGCCCTTCAATTGAGGAAAGGATAAAAAACATGATATTTCTATAAAATGGAATACTACACAGTCATAAAGAATGGTAAATTGGACACTTTTATAGGTAAATGGATGTACCTTGAGAACATACTTATTAGTGAAATAAATAAGACACACATGTATAAACACTGTATTGTTTCATTAGTGTGAGAATCTGAAAGAAAAAGCATGTATATGTGTATGTATATGCATATAAAAATAGTTAAGATAGTTAAAACATAAAGAAGCATAATGGCCTCCTTTGTCATCCACATGGCCTGTTCAGAAGCAAATTCAATGCTTCCCTTCACTGCATACCTCTGTAGGTTCTGCCTTCCCGTTGTCCCGGAGAGAATGATCTCAGCCAAAGCAACGACTCAGCTCACCCCGGCCTTTACTTTAACCCACTGTGAGCTATTTGGGGTTGACTTTTGGATGTCTTAAGAAATTTTTGATGTGCAATAAGGTTTGGGATTTTGGCATGTGGATATCCAGTTGTTCCAGTGTATTAATTGAGGATACAATCCTTTCTCCACTTAATCACTTTTGCATCTTTGCCAGAAATCAATTGTCTGTTATGTGGATACCTAATTTTGTGACTTCATATTGGCGCTTTGGTGGTTTGTCTATCTTGATATCAATGCTGTTTTGTCATGAGGGTGCAACATTGTGATAAATTGTGGGATTGGGGATGGTTGTAGCTCTAATTTTGATCCTTTATCAAAGTTGTTTAGACTATTCTGAGTCTTTTGTATTTATACAGAAATGTAAGAATCAAAATGTTAATTTTTATGAAAAATGATGTTGACATTTTGATAAGGGATTGTATTTTCTGATCTTTATTATGTTCTATTTGTTTTTCATTTTATTCTGTCATTTATTTCTAATTTCTTAAGGAAAGATATGAGGATACTTCATACATTTCTTTTTTTCTAACAAATGTTCTTGGTGTTAAAAATATTTTAAAAATCAGGAAAAAATAATAATGTATATTTCACAGAATGTCTGTTTTTCATCATTTTTATTTCCATTGCTTCTTATAGTATTTTATTTAGCATCTTCTTAACATTATTATTTTACTGTCTTCTTAAGATTATTGTCAAATGTATGGAATACAGAAATTAATGAATTTTAAAAATCAGGTCATATACACTATAAAAATATTTTTTACTTATAATTTTTCAATATTGCACTTGTTACCCAATTTTTATGTAGATATTTAAATGCATATTAACTATTTGGACCAAAACTTAATTTTGATTTTATATAACTCACAAAATTTTTAAGATTATTTTTTATCATCCTTGCTTCAGCAGCGCATGTAGTAAAATTAGATTTTATGTTAACATCTTAAGTTGTATCTTAAGATTATACAGTTTTTATTATTTACAAGTGGTCTGTCAATAAAGTTTATTTGAAATGAAACACTAGCAAAAAAAAAAATCAGATAATTAAACAATATGGCTGGCAAGTGTGAGGTCCTGAGTTTGAGTACAAATACCAAAATAAAAAACAAATAGTTAAAACAAGTTAACATTTAAATGTTACATATAAACTTGAAAAATATTCCATGTCTTTAATATTGAAAGTTTAGGATATTGCTCTGAACAAATGTATGAACAAAGATATGTTAACATGAAATATATCTTCCTTTATCTTATTTTATAACTATGATGAAATGAAGTCTAAAATAATAATATTTATGAAGAAATAGAGATCAGTAAACAGAAAGTCATGTTTCCATTTATTTTCTAGGAACATTTTCTCAAATTTTTTGAAAATTTTGGGTAAAAAAATTGCAATGCAAATCAAGAAATACTAAATATTAAGAGTATTCGGCAAGTGAATTAGCTTTTATCCTTTGGGAACTGAAACAAATATTAATAGTTCATGAGTGATTCATTAGTTAGATTCATTGTGAAATTATTTCAGGAGCCATTGTGATATTATATTATCTCTTTAGCTCTCCTGTTTTCTTCAAAATATTAAGTGCTAAAGAATGATATGAAAATTATTCTATATTTTCCAAATTTTGAAGAACTATTTAGATTCTGGTAAGGTAAATATATCTATAATTCTTTTAAAATACCTTTTGATAAATAGATATTTTCTAAATATTTGCTATATTTTTGCAAGCATGAGCTCTGAGGCACTGAAAGGACATCTTCTCATTCAATAGTCACTTATTCAACAAATAACTGTGTGTGTGTGTGTGTGTGTGTGTGTGTGTGTGAATTTACTATTCATCAATCAATTTTTTAAGTGTTACGGACCTAAAGTATAAAACTTTTAATGTGTCTTCAAATAGATTTATGATTTATTGTGGAGATAAATAACAAACTATAACAGTTCTGGCCTAGCTCAGAAGAAAAAAGAGCTATTATATTGTTAAATTCTACACTGGCACATATATCGCCTAGAAATGATCTTATTTGGAAAACAGTGAAGCATAAAGTGCCAGCAAAAGAACCAGGAATATTCAATTATCGTTAATTGAATTTCATTTCAATTTTAAATTATTGTTATCCTTATAAAGAAGTCAAGAGAACCTGTTGGACATATGTTGTGGCTTTGCACTTCAGAAGGGACCATATCCTCGATTCCTCTCACATTTGTAAGTTAAGATTACAATGTTAGGGGGGAAAAAAAAAACCAACATGATTATTAGATGCCCAGTGACTGGACCTTGTGTACTAACTGAAGATCAGATTTACTTGGGAAGAGTACAGCTACTTAACACCCGGAAATGGTAACATCCATGGTGTACTGATCTATAAGGGAAACTACTACCCTTCCAAGGGTTCATAATCTTTACTCGTTGTCTCGTGGGTGCTGTATTGTCCTCCTTCATGTAACCATATATATTTTCAAATGACTGCTCCATTTTCCCCTATTATCTAACTCCCTTTCATACAACCTGACAATTATATTTCTGGAGTGTCTCTCAAGTCTTTCTGTGTTTTTATTATTTTGCCAGCTTTCTGTAGATGCCACTAGTGAAAAACTTCCAAGAAATTTGGCCCCTTAATATCCCTAAAAACTTTTATGTTGGAAGAAGTATTTTCCCATTAGAGCAGCCTGTAACCTGAATAAGAGCACTGCATTTTGGAATTTGCCATTCCCTGCACACCCACTTTGTGAAGTGTTGCAGACTTGTGTGTCTTCTTCCTCCAGATTAACTGGTTTGTGGAAGTAAGTACCAGTATGTTGAATCATGAATCCTATAATTTCCTTTTTAAAAACTGTATTCAATTTTTTTATTTTACTATTTTCAGTTTTTATTTTATTAGTGTATGTTTATAGTATGTACATTTCCAGTCTTCTTGGAGAGTTAGTACATGTGTATAATACACATCTTTTTAAATCTCTCTTCGTACCCTTCTTCTCTCCTTCTCTACTTCCTCTTTCCTCCTTTTCATTCTTATTGATACTGTTGATTTTAGTTCATGTTTAGGGTATATAATGTCCCATTAATTGAGCTTATTAGGACTTCGGACATGGAAAATCTTCATCAGGAATCCAGTGTTGGATCTCAGCAGTAGGAGTCCTGCACTTTTATTCAGTGCCTCACAGTAAGTCTCACTCAGCTTTGTGAAAGAAACCGAATAGCCAAACCTCCTGCACTTTCTCCCACTGAGAAAGTGTCCATAAGTAGCGATCAATTCTGTTTGCAGAATTGTAATATTGGAAAATTCCTGATTTTAAGAATCCTATAAATTGCATTGCTTAATGGTTCTTTAATGTCCCTTGTATCATTAACCATCAGGACACGCTAGGATCTATGGATTCATAAGAATTCAATAGGTAAAATTAGGAGAATTCTTTCCCTTTCATTCTTTATGAAAACAGACAGCTTCAGCAGGTCAATTCTAAGATAGGGACAGCACATCTGGTTTTCTATCTGAGGAGGAAATAAACAAATAACTTTGCAAGATGCAGACTTATCTAACCTCATATTAGTACTTCGGGAAAGAATGGGGTACAGATACTTATTCTTTACATTATCATTTTCTTCTTTCTGTTTCACATGGTATATGAAGGGAAAAATTTCCCAGATTAAACTGATTGAATTTGACAAGCACTGAACATCTGGGAATGCTCAGTAATATAAAAGAAGTTTGAAAGTGACTTTGAATCTTACTCTATTTAGCTTACTTCTGAAGAACTTGGGACTAGGGATTTTGCTTCCCCAGGAGTATGAATTCCATTTAAACTCAGCTTCTCTCTATAATGGGAACTATTGTCCTCCAAACAGAGAGAAGTATGTCGGCTTCTAGCATCCTACTGACTTCAGATTCTACAGGAGTTCATTAGCTGACTGGCTTGTGAATTCTTGGCAAATGGTTTGAAGAAAATCAATCTGTTTACAGACCAATTTTAAGGTTATACTTGTTTTTATCTCCCAAAATTGAAGGGAAACAAAGAGTATTACACTTTTCTTAGAAAGGTGAACCACAGCATGGGCAGGAGAGGGAAGAGGATACAGCAGAAATCCTGTGAGTGATGATGGCACGATTACTCATCTGTCTCATCATGTTTTACCATTTATTTATATGCCTGTTCACTGTACTGTTGCTATGACAATGGGAATAGACTTTGAGCATGTCTAATTATATAAATTTAAGAACGTTATTAAATATCAAGAAGAAAAAATTTTGTTGGAGAATTAATTTACTAGTTAGGATTTGTTAGATACTCTTTCTTCTGCTACCAGATAATTTAACGAGACATAAAATCTCCCCACAACCCATCTGATGCAAGCTTTGTCTCCAGCCATTTGCCTGTCATTGACCTATCCTACAGGTTTTTCACAGTCCTAAAACTTTACTGAATGAAGCTACTCCTTTGACTTGGTCAACTAATCACAGATGGTATCATCATTTCCCTTTGATCTTGGGAAACAAATCGGTTTTTTTTAGGATTTAGCTCAAAATTGACTGTGTAAAGCAGGTTTTGAACCACACCTCATCAGATACTATTCTTTGAAATGTAGACAACCTTATTATCCTTTTATAGTACTTGCTTATTATAATGAAATTTATTCTTTTATATTATCTTCTGAAATGCCATAGTCTCTCCATGAGAAGTACTTTATCCAGCTTTTCATATCGCAAGTCAGTGAATGAAATCGTTCATAAATATATGTTGAATGCATAAGGAAATGCCTTCTCCTCCAAATACTAGTAGTATCTACAGATATTTGGCTATGAATACAGAAAGTAAATAAATGTGGCTCCTGGATTATTCATGCAGAAAGTTAAAAGTGATGAAATTATAATTCCTATCATATTTCAGACATTTTCCAGCTATTTCCTTACTGCTAGAAAATGTTTACCTAGGCAATGGCAATTCCAATTATATTTACATAAAAGTAATATCAGTACATGAAATCCACTGGAAAAATATGTAAATACTCTTAGGATTGTCTGTTAACAAAGAAAATTCAAAACTTTGCCTCTTTTAAACTTTACAAAAAAATACAAACCTTTGCAAACATTGAAAACTTAAAAAAAACTTGTTCTTTTATTTTAAAAATTTTAAATATAATTTAATAATTAAAAATTAATAATTTAAATGATTTTAAAGTTAAAAAGTTAACAATTTAATTTTGCTTTAACATAATAATTGTGCACATCATGAGATATAGTTTGAAATTTGATATAATTTGCAAGGTGTAATTACCAAATCAGGCTAATAATCATTTATATCTTCCTAAATGTTTATAATTTATATCTGGTCTTTTACTTTTAAGACAACATGGATGTGGGTTGCAAAGGTTCTTTTAAGTCTGGCAGGTACTTAGAATAGACGCAGATACTGCATCAGTTGTGAAACTATAAGGGTGATGGAAAGGCACAAATGGAATCCCAGTGCTGCTACCAGTAAGGGTAGAGCACACACAGTCAGGCTCACAGACAGGAAACGAGGATAAACAGAAGCATAGTTTCTTAGTCCTTTTAGGTTGCTGGAACAAAATATATTCGAGGCAACTTACAAACAACAAAAGCTCATTGCTCGTAGTTTGGGAAGTTAGGAAGTCTGATATCAAACACCAAAAGATTCAGTGTCTGGTGAGGGCTCTTTGTTTCAAAGATGATGCCCTCTAGTTGTGTCTCCAGATGGTGGAAGGAGAAAATAAGCTCCTTCTTGTAAGCTTATCCCATTAATGATCACAGTGTCTACATGACCAAATCGTTTTCCAAAGTTCCCACATCTCAATATCATTGTAAAGTTCAGGTATTGACATACGACTTTCAGGGAGTGCACTATTACCAAAGCCTCTACTATTAAAGGTCCAGTTCCCTAGGTTATCAAGAGATGATGGAATCTTGCATGCACACGCTCTGTCCACATTGTACTACAGCTAAGAAACCCCAAAAGCACTGCACTCTGAATTTATATACCCTAGATATTTGTGAGTTCATTTGGCTCAGAACATCTTGTTTAGGAAAGGATGAAGACATTGAATGTTCCAGACACTTCTTTCTTTTTCAAGATTTCACATTATTATTGCATGAGTTGGAAACATGATGGGATAAAGCTGTGTCATCCCAGGCTATCTGGGGATCTATCCTCCTACGGTGTATACATATGCATGCCTACAAAATTGCATGTGTATATACATATGCACATACACACTGTGTCTGTGTGTGTATATATATATATATATGTGTGTGTGTGTGTATACAGTTTGTGTATTTCTTCTGTTTTAGAAAATATGTAGCAAATGCTCTGAGACTTTTACATTACATATTTGTGCAACTGTACTGAAGCAGGAACTAAAGGTAGGCTTCCCTCCACTGAAAATTGATATTGGAAGGCCTGTCATGTTTGGAACTATTAAATAATTTAATTATTGTGAATTGAACATATATAGAACATAGTGGAATAAAGTTGTAAGTGTCTTTCTAGTAATGAATATATATACTTGGCTGTTATTTATTTTCAAATCCATTGCGGCAGTTATCTTAAAGCTCTTTGTCTAAAAATGAACGTTACCAATTTGAATTGAAACAATGAAAGCATTAAATATGTCCTTAATTTTGAAAGCAAAACTTTGAAATTCTCAATTTTCTCAGATGTTTTGAGAAACATTTTTAAAATTAATTAATTAATTTATTTATTTAGGTACCAGGGATTAAACTCATGACCTCATGTTTGCTAGGCAGGCCCTTATGCCTGTTGAGTTAAATCCTCTATTTGAGAAATATTTTGAATAATTTTAATGAGTACACAGAACATGCAATTGTTTTTCACTTTTGTCTTTTTTTTATAAAATTAGTTATGTTGATTGGTGCATTTAGGTATACTTAGTGACCACATTCATCATGAGGAATGTATACCTATCCATGATACAACTTGATTCTTTTTTTTAAAGATAAAATGATTGATATTCCTGAACAATTTTACTTTCAATATTCCCTTACCAAAAACAATCTTTGCAGCCCTTAAGTCCCAGCCTTAAATTAGACACTTTTTAAAATATTATTATTATTTAATGCATCCAGGTCAAGAATACTATCTGCTCACCAAAAATATTTTTATAAGATTTAATTTTACTGATAAGAAATCACTATCACGAACAAAATGGTTAAACAGGCTTCTCACTTTTCATTTCCCTTGTCTTTGTTTCCACGTTCTGCTTTCTTAGTTCTAAGCCTTTTGTACCACTAATAAATTCTGTGACCTTGCAGAAGTGATTTTTTTTTTGCCTTGGCTTTAATATCTTCAGCGATAATTTAATGCTTCTCTGCTAGATAACACTAATGAAGTTAAAGGAAATATTTTTGGGTCATTGTTATCTATGAATTATTACCTTTAAAGCCATTCCTTATCTTTTAATCCATAAAAGGTAAAATAATATGTTTCTTTTTATGAAAAGGAAACAAGTCAGACAGATTAATTTGTTCAGTTTCCAAAGTGACAAAAGTGGTAACCTGAGCTATCAGAGTTTAGGATTCATTTACTTTACCAATAATATACAGAAGCTATTTTCTTGTCCAACGTGTCTTATTGTAATGCATCTTAATTATGAGAATTTAGATTTAACTTTTTAGCATAAATTAAAAATAAAGCACTGTTTTGTCTTGACACCAAACAATTTAAAAACAGAGCTTAAACTGATCAACATATTAAAAGTCATAGAGACCAAATATAGTTTTTCATTTTAGTGAAAGAAAGTGAATAGTAATAAGATTATGGTGAAATATTTTTACATAAATTACAAACTAAGACCATTATGCCAAACTCTGATGGCTCCTGTATTCCATTCACTGTTTGGAAAAATTTATTTAGATAGATTTTTCATGAATGTACTTATGGCCTCACATACAAGCTAATAAAAAAAATCACTGAAGATTTTCATATTATATAACAGGCATATGTTGATTATTTTGCGTTTCTTACTTCAAAATCTATAGGTAACATTGTTACTCATCCAATTAATAACATACCCTGCTGAATGGAATGCTGAACTATATATTCTTTATAATATTTAAAGTGTTTGGGCATACAGAGTTAACAGAGGTGTAACAACCCACTTTTATTTCCTTTGTCTTCTCTTTTTGCTTCCCTCAGTCTTCTTCTACACACACACACACACACACACACACACACACACACACACGCTTCTTTCCCTTGTGTCCCTCTTCTACATGTGCCACCCTGCCTTGGAGATAGCCAAATATGAACCTCTAAAAACTGAGATAAATAAATCTCTCCTTCTTTAACATTGAGTGTCCAGGATTTGTCTCAGCAATGAGAGAAAAGTAACTAAGATAGGCATTTTTCTTTTTTTAATCACTTTTCATTGGTACATTTTGGGTATAGTGATCACTTCAATCATAAAGAACTTGCACCTCTACATGATATAATTGTATTCTTTTTTCCCATCCCCCTACCTCCATTTAACCCCTCCTTTGCTCCCCATTTACCGAAACTTTGTTTCAATTTTTCTTTTCTCACTTTTTTTTTGCAATTTTCCCCTCCTTTCAGAACTCACTTTAGGGTCTGGTCGGTTCTCTCAACCTTTCTATAAGACTGAGGTCAGCAGGTGGAATGGAGCTGGTATTTTATTCCTAAAGCCTTTGGCACTTTGAGAAGTAAAAGGAGGTCCATTGTTCCTCTAGGGGACTAGGGTAGTCCAGATCTGGGGATGATTTTCTTAAGAAGCACCTTGGCCTCCTCAGTAGCCTCGCCTTTTCTTTTTTCTCAGTATCCTCTTTTGAACAGGCAGGAAAGTCTTCAGCCCATCTTGCAGAGGTGTCAATTAGGACCAACGTTTGTTTAAATGCTCCACATGGCGGGGTATGGGTAAAGTCTAGTTTCCAGTCATCCCCACGGCATGTACCCTTCCCCTGTAAAGGTTTTAATAAAGGAGGTGGTCTGAGCTTGCCCAAGATATTGTAGGCACAGAATGGGCAAGTTTGCAGGCCTGTTGGGTGGTTGCTACTAGTCCGAGTCCTATTAAAACTTGAATGACCATTTCCAGTGTAGCATCTCTTCCAAAGCATAATCACAAAATATTTTTGTAGCCTTCCACTATGTCCCTTGGGGAAGTATCAGATTGTTTTCTAAATACCACTGGAGTTCCTTTTGAATTCTCCCTGGTCACAAGGACTATTTAGCTTCCTAGGAAGTATAGACTGATTTTAATGATTCCACTGGAGCTGAGAGTAAGACTAGCATCTTAAGGGGCTCCAAGGCTTCCCTTTTGCTCCTCTACAAGCCTTTTGATTTTCCAAGGAAACTTCAGACACTTCTCTTTAGTCTCCTTTACAGTGCGTGACTGTGGTCTGCTGGGGAAGTTGGATTATCTCTAAGGCCGGTAGATTTTTTTTGCCTGTACTTTATGGATGATTTACAAAGCTACTCCTTTGATGAACCATATCTCTAGTTTTGTGGAGGGGCACTGATGTCTTGCCTGCTTGCATAGGTCTGGGAGGTTACTTGTTCATGAGAGTGGCTAACTTCTGGGGCTGTAGGCATCAAAGAAGAAGGGTTAATAGTAGTGCAAGTTTTTATAATAACCTCAGGGATGTCAAAAAGCATGGCTGGGTAATTAGTGCATCATTCCCCTGTTAACCTCTCAAGTAACTTTTTGTCTCCTGAATAGCTGTGGCTTGAAATTGTTATGGTCTGTGTTTAGATGTTGCTCCAAAACAACATGCACTGTTAGATGAGACTCTTTTGGAGGTAACTAAATATAGGGTTTTTGATTGATTCCTGGTTCAGTGCCTGGACTAGAGGTTCTGGGATTAAGGGTGAGTGATTGCTGGATTTTTCCACTTATTGGATTAGCACTATCTTAATCCCAGCAGTCTGGATAAAATAAAAGGAACAAACAGAAGTTTCTCTCTCCTTTTGCTCTTGTTGCTTTTGGTGTCTTCCACTGCCATGAGCTGTTGCCCCTCTGCCATGTGCCACCCTGCCTTGGAGCTAGCCAAATATGAACTTCTAAAAACTGAGATAAATAAACCTCTCCTCTTTAACTGTAAGTGTCTAGGATTTGTCTCAGCAATGAGAGAAAAGTAACTAAGATAGATGGGGAGTCAGGACTTCTGGTCTCCGTCCCAAAGTTAACTTTGCAAATTCTTCTGTTGGTACAGTTTCAAAGAATCTCTGATTAGCAGTCCCCACTACTCCAATGATAGCTGTAGATCCAGAAGAGGATTTTTAGTGAGATAAATCCCAGCAGAATGCATTGGCTGACCCATGACAATTGAGAATACCCTGCATTCCTCAGAAGAGATGGTGATGTCCATGCGCAGAGGTACTACTAGTTTCCCTGGGCCTCTTAGGTCATCAGAGCAGGAAATGAGGGTTTGGCTGGCCTAGTGCTTCTCTGGGAGCAGAGACAGTCAACCCTCCAGTGCCATGAGTCAGGTACATTGGCTGCCTCACACTCAGACCTGGGCCCAGGCAGTGGCTTGGTGAAGTCACGTGCCCAGTTTGCAGTCTTCTTCTACTAGAAACAGAAACCTCAGTTGTCCTTAGGATTTCCCTGAGATGATTTGAGTGAATGTAAAGCATTGCTTGGGCCAGGGATAGAGCTTAGTGCTACAACAACTGCCTGGTAATCACAAGGGTTTGAGTTCAATTCCTGACACACACATACACACACATATGCACACACACACACTAGCACACACAAAAACATTGTCAATTGTGACAGCTATAATCTTTGATTTTTTTGTCCCTCTGGGTCCTGATTATTAAAGAAAAGGCCATGTTCTCCCATTGGGCCAAAGGTATGTGGGGGTCCATCAGAAGGTTTTGTAGTATGTGTTAAATCTCTGGAACTGATTGACAGATGTGCTTCTCCCTCCCCATCTCTCACTTCTCAGTTCCTAAACTGTTGCTGTTTTAGATTACCAAGATTAAACATCCTCCATTTTCAAGAATGCAGCCTAGTGGTGATGCCAGTGAAAACTGTGTGGTGGTGAAGTCCAAGAAGCCTCTATTGGTTCATCTAGGGGCATTATCCAAGTCTGTGCTGCATTCTAACTCCTCCCAGGGTCCCATGAGGTCCTTGCGGTTGTGCAGGAGCTTCCTCCCCTCAACTGCCCAGGAGACTGAGAAAAAGTCATGGCATAGCTTCTTGCCTTCTTGTAGTCAGACGGGGTTGACCCCAGTAGCAGCCAGCGGGGCTGCTCCAGTGACCTAAGGTGTTGTGGGGTGTGGGGTGCCCAAGCTAAACCAAATGCAGCGGAAGACTGTTTGCACTGAGGAGATAAGAAGGTAGCCTTTAATCTTTACTCCGCAGACCATTGAATCTTCACACCAGCAGACTGTTGCAGGGGTAATTCCACAAAGGCAGCTCTACTTGCTCTCTTGTACTTATCCATGGTCGGTATTTAGTTTTCTCTAAGGAAATAATAAGTACTGCTGGTACATGTAGGAACAGAAAGGGCACTGAACTCTGAAGTATTGAAGTTTATAGGTAGCTGTGAAGGTATCTCTGTCTCACTGTAAATCACATTACCTACGGGAAGTGCTACAGAATTTATTTCCTGGCCTAGGAGAGGATGCTGACCTATCTGACAAAATTACTATTGAAAAGGTGAAGTATCACAGGCCACAAATACAAACTGCAATCATAAAATTCAGAATTTTAAAATGATATATATGTATAAAATTATTCTAATCATCTTGTATGCTTATTTTGTTTTGTATCAGGGACTTGTTGGGTAAATATGCAAACATGAAATAAAGATATTTTATTTCAATGAACCCAAAAATCCATTGGTAGGTGAAAACTACATGAAGCAATATTTCACTACATGTGATGATATGGTAGTTTTGATGGGTTATAACAATATTTTCAGGACAATAACGTTGCATGTAAATGCCATCACTAAAATGGTGGCGATTGCTTGTCCACATTATACAGGTTATCCTTTAAAACGGTGGTACATTTCCAAGGACAGTAGCACATTGAACGATTCTATCACTAAGTAGAATAAAAACTTTAGGATAATTGATTAGATTATGAAGACAAATTTATATTTTGTATGTACTATATTTAATGAGAAACAGATTTCTAAAGAATTTGAGAATAGAAAATATGGTAGGGATATACAAAAGATTTTTTTTGTTGTTGTTACTGGGGATTGAACTCACATCCTTGCACTTGCTA
Source organism: Hydrochoerus hydrochaeris (assembly GCA_004027455.1). NCBI lineage: Eukaryota > Metazoa > Chordata > Mammalia > Rodentia > Hydrochaeridae > Hydrochoerus > Hydrochoerus hydrochaeris. The sequence goes on along the minus strand of PVLA01007066.1, from coordinate 47,600 downwards.
AGCAGGTGCTTATGCCACTGAGCTAAATCCTCAGCCCTTGGTAGAGATATTCAATACCTTGATTTTCTAATCATATGTATTGTCAGTTGTCATTCACTTCTCTTAAGTCTAATTTTGAGGGTTAATAATTTTACATAAAAGTTTGTTGGATTGAATATTTTTATAACCCAAATGAAATTTCCAATGTTTACAAACATCATGAGAATAAAAGTTGTCATGATAGTAAAATTCTGAAAGACATTAAAGTAAGTACATTAGAAAGTTACAACTCCCTTAGCAATTGTAACTTAGCCCCTGTGCATGGATGGAACATTTTGGAACTGAATATGCATTACTACATCTATGTCTTTTTGTGTATACTTATGTAGCCTGCCAAAGCTATTTTCACTCTGGGAACCATGAAGCAAAATTTTCTGACCCATGTGTATTAATAACTGAGGTTTTAAAATCAAAATAATATAATTTTGAACAAACACTCCCTTATTTTGCTTTATTTTCAAAATTTGAAGAAAATAGCGATTTTGGGAAATTAATGTAATTTTGAATAAATGTAAATTTGTAAACTTACATTTTTTAACTGCCTAGTATAAGACATACAGGTAATGTTGGGGATTCAGTAATTTGTTGTCTCAATAAACAATAGTAAAGCCACATGCTTTAAGGTAGTTCCTTATCTTCTAACATTGTGAGCCTAAATTGGATAGTATCAATAATCTTTCCATAATAATAAGTAATAAAATTAGATTCACACAAATATTACTCTGAGTTATTATATACTTTTTAATTCTTTTAACTTGATAAATCTGAAGTAGGCTAAGCATTTATCAGGCTCAAGAGGGCTAAAAGAAATGTCTTCATTGAGGGTTCTTCTTCTTCTTGAAAACCCAGATTTATTTTCTAGAGTGTAATTAATATACCCCAAACATATAATCAGGAGTATTTGAAATGCTTTCTTCTCCAGGCCTGAGACTTAACTTTCTGTGGTGTGGGATTGCAGCCCAATTTAAAAAAAATCAAGAAAGTGATGTGATGCTGAGTGTGAGTACTGTGGCTCTATCTTCCTTGGGAAAATTTTGAAAATTATTAGAGAACTTCCTGCAGTGAGATGCTGGTAAATATTTGCTAAACATTTATAATGTTTGTTAATTTATATGACACAAATATTCACAACACATTTAATGTTAAACTACAGATTAAATGTCAACTAATTACAATGGTTTCTAAAAATTTATCGATTAGCTTTTGGGAACAGTAGATAGTGGTTCCTGCTCCACAATGCACTGATGGTTAGTTAAAACTGAACACAGTGGTCTGTTTTCAATAACAGAAATTTATTCAGCCTGGTACCATAAGGGACATTCAGCAAGAATAGCACAATGTATAAATCGTATCCTACATTAACAAATCCTTTATTTCTTAATTCTATACATTTGCCTTTTGAGGTCAAAGAAAATTCCTATTTTGGATTTCAGGATATGAGAGTACGATGTGTATTTTACCTTTCCTGGCCTTTTAACAAACATAGTAATGAATTCTCATGCAATGACTATACATTATGACCATTCTTTATGAGAGAGTGAATTTGCTGAGGGTGGGACCCCAATGAGACCTGTCTCTATAATCTAGTTGGCATATGTTTCTTAAATAAAGTGTGCAATAAATTTCTTCTTTTCTGAATGAATGAATATATAAACAAATGAAAGAAAAATGGATTGTGTATTTTGGTATCCTGACAGGGAAACATGGGATAAAGAATGAGTGCATTATTTGTACAATAAATCTGAAATAATTGATTTTTGTTTTATCATTCTGACAGAAAAGGGAAGTTAATATTCAGTCTTTTGTTTTAAAAATGTAGAACAATTTGAAGTCTGTAGATGCTGCAGTATTAGAGACATTTGTAAATAGAATTTGAACAGGCTAAAGACTTATTGATTTAACAACCACAGCATTGTTACAGTAGGTGAAATTGTGGGTCTCCAAACTAAGGTTGTTTGATGAACAACAGTAGGAATGTAGACACAAACAATGGTATAATGGAGTATGTCTTTCAGCCCTTCATGTATAGGATATTCTATTAAAAATTCAGTGAGCTATGCAGGTAATTAGACATTCCTGCTGCCACAGTAAATCACCTTGGTGAGCACTCTGATGCACTTTGACATGGGAGTTCAAGCTGGCTGCTTTGCCTCTAAACAAGGATTGCAGACTAATTCACATGCACTGGTTTTGCATTTCAAATAGTTCAGAGAGGCACCTTTTAAACAAGCAGCCTCTGAAAATAAGAGATATCATTATTTTAGATATTTCTTCTCTGTCTCGAGATTTTGAAAAGAATCACAGGGAATTTCTTATTTTCAAAATGACTGTCTTTAATGTCATGCTGTAGAACAGAGAAAGGGAATGGGTAGGAATGGTATGTGTCCTGGAAAACAAAAGGCCGTTCTGCACAATAAATAATAGTAAAATACATGTGATAGCCAGCCACCAAGGTGACCAACAAAGAGTCCTACTTTACGATATTCATTCATTCACACTGGTATTTTTCCGTTTTATATCAAAGCAGAGTTGCTTTGTGAGATAAATGGAATGTGGCAAAAGAGATGGAGGAGAGATGGTATTCCATCCCTGAGATTAACCCATTAAAAACGCTTGATTTCTTTATCTCCTTTCCCATTCCGCTACTCTCAAGATTTTCTCTGGAGGAAGCTACCTGCTGAGGAACATCAGGGATTCTTAGGAGCCACTTGAAGCCTGAAGAATTCAAAGAAGGACTCTTTTCTAGCATTTTCAAAGGGAGCATGGAATTTAGGACATTTTGACCTTATAATTATAGCCTCCATAATTGTGAGAGAATGATTATATGTTGCTCTAAGGAATCTATTATAGTACTTTGTAATGACAGTCCTAGAAAACTAAAATATAGTAAGTTCCCAGCTGATGCACATTAAAGTACAAACTTTAAATTAGGAACAGATCTCACATTAGATAGATGGAAACAAATTGTGGAAGTAGCTCACATGTCTAGCTTACCATTTTAAAGTAACTATAACAATAAAAAATGGTTTATGTATAGTTGTACTGCACCTCAAAATAAAAAGTTTGTTTAGTGTGATTTTGTATGTACTTGATTTTTTTACATTTTATATTGTATAGTTGTGTTGTACATGTACAAGACTCACTTTGTCAGATCATGAATTCCACTTGCAACTCTTCTCCCAGAATGGAACTTGTTGTTAAGTTGAGGACTTATGGGGGTGATACTGAGAGCTATATAAATGATCTATGTCTGGCTGTGGTAGGGAGTCCCAGGGTAGAAAAGTACTATTTTATGTAGAGGTAGAAAAATCTTCAGTGGTGATATAATCTTGAGTGATTAATTTGCTTCTTAATTATGCTGGACCTTAGACATTCAACTCTGTATGAAGTCCTTTTCCTTTTCTTTTTGGTACCAGAGATCGAACTCATGATCTCACACTTACCAGGCAGGTGCTTGTGCCACTGAGTTAAACCCCCAGTTCCGAAGTCCTTTTTCTTCCATCAGTGGCAGGGATAATTTGAGAAGGTAACACAAGTACATCTTTTATCTACTGCCTGATCTTCTATTCATCCCAGTTATACACAATGCAAAATAAAGGGTAAATGAGCAGTAAAGTATATACTACCTAACTAACTAAAATAGTTACCATCAAATTCAAATATTTTATATTAGAAGAGATTTACTCTGGCAAAGTGAAAGTATGTTAGTTTAACAAATTTGGTGACTTTGTAGTATTTTAAAACTACTACAGAATGTAAGCAATGCCTGTATAAAGCAGACCTACTGAAAGAGAAAATTTATAGTGCAATTACATAAGTGCCATATTAAAGTAGAAATTCCATTTGTTGCTCATACAAATAATTCTGTATAACCAGGTAGAGATTGAGAACAAAAATAAATTGAAAAGAATATTATTTTGAAGAATGATGGATTGATTCTTTCATTTTTTTCTTTATTCCTTCATTTACAAATATCTGGAAAGTATCTTACACTATTGGAATTGTGGATTCTTTTTCTTTTTAAATTTTATTTAAAGAGGGGGAAAGCAAAACAGAAAAAAGGGTAGAAACAATATAGAATTAAAAAAAATAAACAGTAAGAAATCACTATTTGATACATATTGCCTTCTTGGATATAGTTGTTCAAGTTACAAAATTAAAGCATACAAAGGGGACATTCAAACAGTGAGGCTGCAAACAGTTCTGTTCACCAATCCAACAAAAACTTAATAACATGGTTATCAATTCTACACACTTAAGTATACATACAGTTATCTCTTTTAGGGCACTTTCTTTTCCTCCTCTTGCTTTTTAAAAATTTTTTTTTTATTTAAAGAAAAAATTTTGAAACAGAAAGAGGGTAGAAATAATACAAAATCTCAAAAACAAAACAAAACAAAACAGAAAAAAAAACCAAAAATAGTAACCAGTATAAAATCACTAGTTGAAAATTACATACTTTCCTCTTAGATGCAGTTGTTCAAGTTACAAAAATAAAGTCCACAAAGTGGACATCCAAACAGTGAGACTGCTGTCAGTTTTGCTCATCCATCTAACTAAAACTTTAGCAACATGGTTATCAATTCCACACACTCAAACATACATGCATTTATATCCTTTAGAATACTCTCTGTTCCTTTTTTTTTCTTTACAATAACTATAGTCCATTCTTGTAAACTACTTAGAAGTTCTACACATGTATAAGTCTCTACACACATACTTAGCCTTTCTGTATTAGAGGGAGAAACAAATCAAAACAAGTCAGCAATACATTAAATTCCTAGAGAAACACAAAATGAAAAGAACATACAAAAACACAACACTAGGTGATCTATGGTAGTCACTATGATGTCTCTTGCTATTTTCAATAAAATTGTCTATATTGTCAAATATAATATAAACTTAGCATTGCTTTACACTATTAATAAAATCTAAACATTGGAGACATTATAGGACTTCAAACGCAGTTAACAATCAAACCAGAATGGATATCCTATTGAATCCTGTCATCTTCAGAGTAGTTGCCCCTACTCTCAGACTTGACACTCTCAAGCATACAGGATTCAAATAAAATCAGTCAAGATAAAACAGTGATATAACCAATCTTCTCTGTCTTATCTCTGCCATGCTATTTTTCTGTTGTTATTTGTTTACTTTTCTCCTTGATTCCACTGTCTGCCCCTTTCTTTGAGGCCTTTCTGCCATTATTCCTGGAACCCTGGTGATTTTCTTCTCTCTCTCTAGAATGTCCTTCAGTAT